>VUQG01002596.1:15033-54987 GCA_015106755.1 Etia nguti
GAGGTCTTTGATTTCATGGTAATAACATGTGGAATGCAAGAAAAATACTTCCAGTCAAAGGGAATTTTAATGTAACGGGAAATGGTGAGTGTAGCATATGACTTTTAAATAACATCTCAGCATTTCTGGTAAAAATGCTGAGATGTTATTTGTTTGCTGCCAAGTAAAAAAACTGAAACATTTTAGCCTAACAGACTATTTTTGGACTCTGAAGGAGTTAGTCCATGCTTAATACCACATTCGTTACATTTTACTGTGTGAATTACACAAATATGAGCTCCTTTACCTTCAGCATCATGTTTTTTTTGTCGTAAACTGGTCCTTTGAGGCTCTTTTAGCGTGCCTCCACTCAGTTCTTCCCTATATGGATATTTGGAAATAAAAACACACATTTAAATTCCTCATGAGTAACTCAAAAGCTGGATACCTGAGTGTTGCTGTGATAATCTTATTAGTCATGCTGGACTGAAACATCATGGGAGAGATGGAGTCCGGCGTTCTGAGGAAACAGAGCTGCTGACAAACACATATGATGGAGAGACCGACTGGGAAGATTCCTGGAATACATTCCTCGGTTTCCACCACAGCTCCATCCCACAGTCACATTTCATCTGGTAGAAATGACACACTGACTGTTTTTACTGCTCCATTTCTGTAGCGGGCAGTTTTTTAGCTGGACTCTGGATGCTGGCTATCGATGGTCATTTGGTCCACCACTTTGGTCCAGATTGAAATATTTCAACATCTGCTGGGTGAATATCAATAATTTCTTGCAGAGACATTCGTATAGTCTGAAAACTGTGCGGCTGACTTTTTTCTTTAGTGCTGTTGTGAAGCTGACACTTCTTTTCTGGTCAACAAAAACTAGATGGAAAATGAATGTGTTTACCAGGGTCTGTGCCAAGCCAATGTTTTGGTTCATGACTTAAATACTTCAACAACTACCAGATGGATTGGCATTATTTTTTATTCCTTTCTGTCCTCAGAGCATAAATCCTGGAAAAGTCATGATGACCCAGGACTTGTTATTTAAGGAACTCCCACTTCGATAAAGGACATTTAGGGCTTTCAGACTGAAAATGCAGAAACTCTATTATGTTTGGGACAAAGACTCAATTTTGTCCAACCACCACAGTTGATTAGAAATCAAAGAATCGAAATGTGACTGAAGACTTGATTGACCTTTGGTATGATTCAGGGAGGTTTACAAAAATTCTGCATGAACTATTTAAAAAGTAGAACCATTTTTATGCACAATCCCACATTTTCAGAGGTTTCTGTGGTCTTCTCCTTTTTCCCTCTGCCTGGGAGCTCTATATTCAACATCCCTTGTCTAAGATATCCACTATCCTTCCAAACCATCTCAACCTTGCCTCTTTGTCTCCAAACCACTCAACCTGAGCTGTCCCTCTGATCTGCTCATTTCTAATCTTGTCAGTCCTGTTCAGTCCCACTAAAAATCTCCTCCCTACTCTCACTACATCGGTGAACATTGTAGTCCACAGAGACACCTGCCTGAACATTTAAAAATGTAAAAATTATTTCATTCTTTATATCTTAACTCTTACATCAAAAAAAAAATTACATTATTGAACCCGTTATGTATTATTTAATATATTATCTTGTCAAAAAAAAATAAAAAATACACACACACAGAGCAACACCAGCAAACAATCTTCACCATCTTGGAACGTACATGGAACTCAATTTAGACATACATGACAAAAAGAGGTGTAATAATGATGAAGACAATTTGGAATTTGAATGTTGCATTAATATTTATGGTTTATTATTATTACTGTTTTAAAAAAACAAACATAAACAGCTTTTGATAGTTTTTCTGTACATGGGAGTCACCGGTGTTCCCAAAAGCCATTAAGTGAGAAACGGCTCTGGTGTTATCCATAAGGAAGCAAAATGAGTGCTGCAGGGCATCGAACCGCAGTTCAACCAGACGTTTTATATAAAATTATGAAATAAACGAGGAAAATGATCTTTTAAATCAAAGAGAAGCTGGATTTCTGATTAGAAAATATTTGTAGAGCTTCAGGAAATGTGTAAAAGAAAGTCATGATGATGTCATCACAACAGACTTTTGACTATTAATTTTACATTTTGTTTTGTTATGCCACGTTTACCGCGTACTTGATAGCTACAGTGGGTGAAATTATTATTTGATCACCTGCTGAATTTTTAAGTTTGCTCATTTACAAAGAAACGAACAATCTGTAATTTGTATGGTAGTTCAATTTTAATAAAGAGATGCAAATAATAACTAAAAATCTAAATAAAATAAACAAAACACATTAAATAAACATTATAAATGAAGTGAAAAAACAAACAAACATATTTTTCTACCTCAGAACACGTCTCTTATTCGCTGTACCTGATTGTAGGTGCTTGGAGCTCCTAAATAGTTGATTAAAAAGCAGGAAATGTTGAATTGATGGCTCAAGGTGGTGTAGTTGTTCAGTCGATAGATTATTTTACTTTAATACAGAAATAATTTATAACCTATAAAGCCTATGAAGTTTATTTCAAGTGTAATACTTCTATGAAGGCCTGAGACAGCACAACAGACATTTCCACATAATGACCCTTTAGTCACATTTTTTTCAGCACAGTGAAGATTTATTTTTGATATTTCAGTCCTTATTTGATAGAACATTAAAGTGAGTGTACAGGAAAGCAGGGAGAGAGTGGGGGTAATAGCATGCAGGAAGTGGTCTGGGGTGGCCCCTACACTGACCTTTGGCATATTGGTCGCCCACTCAACCAACGCGGTGCCTGCGTTCACTCACTTTTTCTTAGTGAACTCAGTGAAAATGTCTCTGATTTTTAGCACTACCATTAGACAGCTACTATAAACTGTGCTTCGTACCTGCAGGCATGTTTTTCATTTCCTGTTTTTGGTCCTTACCTGGGCTACAGATTCATGACTAATGACATGCTTTAGCACCAGTTTGCAGACATGGAGTGCGGGTTTCTCCCAGCAGTGTTATTCCCTCATGAGCTACATGAGCTGTCTGACAGATAGATAGTAAAGAGGCTGCGTCTGGGCCCCGGGCTACATGTCAGCCCATGACTCAGCCCAGAGTCACATCCAGAAACACTTCAGACTACGTAATGCGATCTGGCTGGAAACTCAGGCTCGCACCAGAATAAATTCCACATGTTCAACCTTGGGGCGTGTGTGAATAATGAAGCATGAATGAGCAATGTGTGCTATGCCACTTAACAGCATATCTGAGCTTCATTTCCTGTCACTTCAGGAAATTATTTGGAAATACTGACCAAGGCGAAGCTTTAATTCAGCTGCTGGAGACCGAGGTGGATTCCTGAAGTTAAACTCAGCAGCGTGGTGTTTTTTTATTGTGAGAGATACGGTCTTACTACACAAAACAGGCCTGGCTGTTCTACAGCAATCTCTTGTACTTTTGATTTTTAGATTAGTGATTTACAGCAATGAGAGTGCAGTTTGGGGCTTAAATGGATTTGGTTTACAACTCTGAACCTAAAAAAGATCGATATGGGATGCTTAGTGTCCAAATGTGGATAACTGTGGCTCTCCTGGGCCTCTCTGAGATCTGAATGAATGATTTTGTTGTGCTGTTATAAACCAGCAAGTTGTCAAAGTGTCAAGTGTTAAATAACATCTCCTTTAGCAGAAAGTGAAGCTTCATTGCTGGAAGCTTCATTTCAACCTTGCTGACCTCTGCTGGAAATCGAGCCTTTCTTATCTGCTGTGTTGTTTTCCATCTTTCCATTTCAGCTCCCTGAAGGCGGCCTTTCAGGGCTTAGTGAAAACAGTGGACTTGTGGTTGTATCTCCATATGGAAACTACCCTCAGACACAGTTAAGGCACAGATAAGGTACAGCATTAGTTCAAACTAGTCGTGGAATACTTAATTAAAAATTTAAGGCATTTCTTCACATGAAACTAAATCTACTTGTGTTTTGGGGTTAAAATGTTATCTCACAGGCAAAGCCACATTAAGTTATGTTATTATTACAGGAAGTAAAATTATCTCTGACATCCAGGTTATGTAATTAGTTCGGTTTATCTGTTTATTGTTGCTTTATCTCTGTTTGTTTGCAGGATTACTCAGAAAGTAGAACTCATGTAACCATGAGGTAATTGCAAACTACATACTGTTTGAGAACTGTAGTTTGAATTGCGAGGAGGTTTCAAACTGCTCAGGCATATCGACACATCACATATCACATTTAAACCTTTGTATAACCACGTATGTGAAAAGCTGCAGAAAGGCCTGTGTGAATTATCCAAGATGTCTTCTGCTTGGGTGAATGTCAGCAGGGCCTGAAGAGTGCGAGCTTGAAAATGACAAAAAAAACCCAACCCTGCAGGTGTGGAAGAAGAAACAAGCAGTTGCAGTTGCTAATTATCACATAATTACCAGCTGACAGTTTAAATTCCTATCCTAATTAGGACAGACATAGTTTTTTGGTATCAACACAAAGTTGACAGCATAAAGCAAAAAAGAAAACCAGCTTCAAGGCGATCACCACAGTGATTCTAGAGTACAAACATGAACAGGTTGACACGCAGGTAGAGCCTGACTGCTCATCACTGCTTTTGTTACTTGCTGAAGTTCAGGCTCTGGCTGCTGGGATGGGGTTGGCATTCACTCCATCTACACATCACTATGGGCTCTTGGCTAGCTTTCTGTTAGCATGCCGTGGCAATGCTTGCAAGGAACCTGACATGTTCAACAGGAGACATACTGGGACTAAATATTATCCAGAAAGGTGTCTGGTTATACTCCTGATCTCCTGCACTAATCTGGCAGTGTCGGGGAGGCTCTGTCCTGCTGACACAGCTGCAGGGTCGGATGCTTGTGTAAGAATGTGTGAGAACAAGGACAGATTTCCACCATGCAGTTCAGAGATGTTGCAAGGCTCCAGCAGCAGCAGCTCAGAGATGGATCCCAGCTTCCAGCATGTCAGTATCCCAGCCTGGATCAGCTTCAGTCAGTCGTGGCCCTGATGAAGACATGCATGCACTGGTTTTTGACTAAAATTAATCAGCCGGAACCAGAAACTACTCACAGACTATGCTTGATTTAAAAGAAAGATCGAAAACATATTTCCCCATGTAAAACCTGTGATTTTTTTTATCAGTACAAATAACGATAAAGACTTTTTGAAATTATATTTCTTCTCATGAATCTCATGAGTCCATCTGCTCTACATGTTAAATGAAAATAGCGCTTGTTACTCTTGTTATCTCACAGCTGAAAGTACAGACTGCAGTCCATCCATTTTCTTAACCACTCATCCATCCCAGGCGCCTCATGTCCCAACCCCTAACACAGACAGGGTGGAGCCCATGGCCTATGAAGCAACCAGGGGGTTGCTCAAGATATTTTGGCTTCAGTTCTTTAGAAGCTGTCATGTCGTCCACATGTTAGAGTCAAGGAGGCATAATGAGAGATAAACATCTTAAAAACAGCAACCTAACCATGACTGTTTATTCTGATTTTTCACGTTTACGCGGATGCTGATTATTTGCAGTTTATATGGTTTTAAAATCTGCGTATAACTGAGAGATGTAAAGAAAAATATGTCAGGGCCATTTTTGCACATCTGACATTTAAATAAAAAAACACAGTGAAGCTGTCATCATATTAGAGGCATGTGTTTAATCATATATTTAAATGTTCTGGCACAAAATGCCAATATCTATATAATCATTATGGAGTTCCTGTTGGTGACACCATGAGATCCTTCCAGACATCTCTGTTAAGCATGCCAGACAGCAGCCCTTTATTCTGCAGTCCTAAGCCCTCTTTGATGTCTTTTTAGAGGCTCAGGGATGGTACACCACACCTCCTCTTAGCGTCTGGCTCCCACAGCAGGAGCTATGTCATCTTGACATATCACATGGCCAGGAAGAGTGAGACAGTGATTGCAGATGAGACTTGAGATCTTCTGTAGGAGTCTGCTGAGCTGCATGCTGGCGGTGTTGCTCCTCCAAGGAATCATTTAAGGAGGCACAAAGCATGCAGTTGTAGTTTCCATCCAGTTTCCCTCTCTGTAATACGGTCAGGGTTCATGAGTCAGACCCACTGAGCAGGATCGCCTCGGCACATGACTTGAAAGGGCACGAGATGCTCCCCAAGCTCGACTTATTCAGCAGGTGAAGTCGAGAGCCGTCCTTGGCAAGTGGCAGTCAGTCAGTCAGCTGCTGCACTGATGTGGATGACATCTATAAAGCCACAGATAGTTATTTGACATTATTCCTCACCCACTGTGTTTCAGATAATTTCACAATAAACTTGAAGACGTTTCCTTTTGAAAAAGATTTATGCAGGCCTTGTGGTTAAGGCGCCACAGCCATTTTTAATTTGGATATGTCACAACAGGGTTAAAATTGTCCCCATAATTCAAACAGGGGAAATTCTGAGGAAACAGAGAATATATTGAGCTGGCAAACGTTTAAAAATGAATCCCCATAGACACAAACAGTCATCCAAGGACCTCAGATGACTTGAAGAAGTCGGCAGTAAAAATACTTTAGGATCATGCGCAAGGCGTAGCCCGCTTTATTCTTCTGTGGTCCATCCATCAGTGCAGCGTCGTTTAATTACTTTAGCAGCCTCCGCTCGCAGAGCCCAGCTGAGCCTGAGTCCCAGCAGAGGCTGAGCAGGGTGATGTGAAATCTTGACTATTCACTGAGGAGCTTCAATCCCATCCTTCAGCCTCCTTCCCCCTCCTCCTGGGACCAAACAAGACTCTCCTACATCCCCGAAAACAAGGTCAAACATATTTCAGGAAGAGTCATGGGAAAAGCTCAAACAAATAACAGCACACATGGCCCTTTTATTTTCATCTGGAGTTGATCTTGTGATGAGATGTAGCAAGTCAACAAAATGATGATCAAAAGCAGGAAGTGATAGGAACATTTATCATCGCATGACAGCTAAAATTTCTGTTTATGAAGAAAAATCAGAGACGTGGCGAGGCAAGTGCAGTCAGATTTTCACATTACTGCCTCTCAAGGCTGACTTCACACGTTTATTTTGTCTTTTTGCATTTTTAAGTTTTGGAGTTTTTAAATTGGACTCTGTGTCAAAATTGAAGATCTCTGGTTAAAGGGGTCCCGGTGAGCTATAAAATCTTGCAGTAAATAATCAGCTTGGTGAGGAGGTCTTTTGTTTCCTTCCCCTGCCATGAACACCAGCCTGGCATAGCATTCATATAAACACAATCAGAGCAGATGAGCTCAGAAGCTCTGAACTGTAAATATTTATCCAAATTATGTAAGAAATAGTAAGGGAAAGTCTTCCTGGGATGACCCTCGTGAACCTGTCTTTGGGAAATGGGTGGGGTTTTTCAAAAAGAAAATTGTTCTGTGATTGTTTCGTGCTTTTTTAAGAAACGGGTTGCCATGACATTTTAGGATGACGTAATGGTTTTCATTAAGTAAGAAGACAAATCTTTGTTTTCCTTGTAACATGGAAACTAATAGAAAAATACTGCTTTGTTTGTGCAGATGTGAATAATAATTGAACTCAGGTCTTCTTCTTTTGGCCGCTCCCACGGCAAGTCATCTGCCTCCATCTCACCCTACATTGGCATCTCCTTCTGTCACCACCAACCCTCTGCACGTCCTCCGTCACGACATCCATGTACCTTCTCTGTGGTCTTCTTCTTTTCCTCCTCCCCAGCAGATCCATATTCAGCATCCTTTATCCAATATATCCATTTTCGCTTCTCTGCAGATATCTAAACTTGAACTGACCCATCTCTCTGAAATACTCATTTCTAGTCCTGACTATCCTGCAGACTCCCAATGAAAATGTCATCATCTTTAGCTCTGCCACCGCCACCTCCTGTCTAAAACAGCTGCACTGAGACCCTTTAGAGGAGGTGGTGTCTGTGCGGTTTAAAATAAACTCCAGAATGGTTCATTTAAGGTCCGACCCAGCGACCAGCTGCATGTCAAAGCTAAATGCCTTCCCATAGATAGGTATGCTTTATATTCTGGGAATGCAGTAGAGTACCACAGATGTGCAGAGTACACAAACTGGAACAACTGACCTTAAAATGAATAAAATTGCCCGGAAAAGTACAAATATTACTATAATTTTTCCATGTTATCAGATCAGAATAAAACAGCTGCAGGCATGAAGACGTCCTTCATTTTCTACAGTGTGAGGCTATCTGTGTGTTCATGCAGATGACTCAGCCATTTACCATCCATTGTTTATTTGATGACATCTTATTGCATGTACAGCAGTAAAACTTTTTTATAAGCTGAAGAGAAAAGGTGTTAACATAGTGAGAGACTGACTGCTTAAAAAAGAATCAGTAAAAAAGTAGGAATAATTTTGCAAAGCACAGGACATTAATTTAGATGTCTACATAGATCTTTTTGCATATTTGATCAATTCTTTAATGTGCAAAATAGAAACATTTAGAAAAAACAGTAAGTAATACACGAGACTTTCTGCATCTAAACATACATGTCCGTGTGCTAAGAGCTGGTTTCAGTCGTAAAAACTGAGCTTTGGTTCAGCTTTACGTCGAGTGATCGTTGAAACTGCATGTGCAAAGCTGAGGGTTAGAAGTTTTCTTCTGCTGGCGGCTGCAGACTTTGATATTTCACCGTGGCCTTGCAAGGTCAGTCTTCGTTGTTGCAGTCTGTGCACAGAATCTGGTCTCGGTCGGGGAAAAAGCCAGAACCCACCAGCGACACGGAGCAACGCGAGCACTTGAAGCACGGCTGGTGCCACTGCCGCTCCTGAAAAGAAACGTACTTCCCATCTCCAAACCCTGCAAAGACAAACACGCAGCACATGAGCAACTAATGAAAGGATTTTTTTCTTTCACTCGGGGTGGAAAGCAGGCTTTCATAACAGCCTCGTAAAACTGCGGAAATAACGTTCATGAATTCGTGATAACATCAGCAGCTGGCAGTAACAGAGAAAGCACTGCCAACTCTGTGTGCCCTCAAGTATTGCAGCTCATAGCTGCGGTCAAGAGCATTTAATTGAAATCCTCATTTATCTCTGGCATCTTAGTTAATGATGGAAAAAGATAAAGTTCATAATGAGTCTTCTTGTACTTGTTTTGCGCTGTTGTTTAGTTTCCACCGTGTGTAGATCTTTTGTTTGTTTGTTTTTTGCTTTGTTGTTCTCTCTAAAATTATTTTTAAATGTTTGCTTTGAGAAAATAAAGAAACTTCAGTCAGTAGCTTGTTTTTAGATTGCTTGTGTACATTATCCATAACCAAGGTTAAATTAAGAGGCAAGCTTCCGAGCTGAAAAATTAAGCCGAGGCCAAAAAAACATGCAGTTCCCCTAGTGGCCACTTGGGGCTGACTCCTAAAGTGAGTCAGTCCCCACAGACTCCCCTTACAAAATGCCAAGACACCAGTCAGTGAGCTCCCCTAGCAACCATAGCAACCTAGCGACCTTTCACCTTCAAAATAAAAGACACAACTTTTAGTTTGAAGGTGGAAAGTCTCCATTTCCATTTTAGTTTGCAAGTATCTGCAGACAAGTCAGTGTCTTCCATGCAAGCTATGGGTGATGGCAGCAATCTGATTTTTTTTCATCACTCTCTTTTCATTGATTTAACCTAGCAACCAACCACTCGCAAAAAGGTTGGGAAATATATATTTTCCCTAACAACCTGAGTGTTACTAGGGGGTCGCTGACGAGCCTTTAGGTCTGTGTGAGGCCTTTTGAATACAGCTTCATTTACTAGTGTAAATTTGGTCACTCCTGGTTCCAAAAAAAACAAATTAGTAGCAGCCAAAGATGCTAAAGTAGAGGCTTCAGAATTCCACATCTCAAACCAGTGGGTGATGTCACAAAAGCTATGTACATCTTTTAAATACAGTCTATGAGTTGAATCAATCTGCAGGGAACTAGCGCCTAAATCCGCAGCTCTTTAATTAGATCTACCGAGCTTTATGATAAGTTTCAGCTAAATATTTTGCTTTCTGGACACAATTTTATAGACAATTCACAACTCACAGAAAATTTTGTGTCAGAATTTCTTGCATTTCGACCCCAACCAATGCGCTCGGACAGCACAGGAATTCTGGAAAATTTTGGAATCGTTGGTGGAGACGATGTTTGAAGAAATAGGCATTTATGTGTTTGGTATGTAGGCATGTTTGCATGTTTTTTGTTTGCTTGTTTTTTACTTTTTAAATATTAAATAACTATGGTGTGGATTACCCTCAAAAAAAGCTGTGGTTTGGTGTCCTGAGGCAAACAGACCCTCAAACACAGGATGAAATCACAGACTGTACACATGGAACAAAGCATGAACTGGCCTAGCTAGAAAACACAATGCTGCAATTAGCTGACAAATATTTCCCTTATGAATTAGTAGTGGCCAAAAGCAGAGCTAAAGGAACTGACTGTTTACATTAATCATGAGAAAACAAAATAAATCAGATGTGTGGATAATGATGCTTTTTAGTGTTTGCTAACTGTCTGGACACTTTTCTTTATTTCCTTTTTATTTACTGTTCCAATGGTGGAAGGTCATATTAAAGATGGTCAAAGTTTCAAATAATCAGATCAGGCCTGGAGACCATCTGGCAACCTCTTGTTGCTAGAGGAAAAATGAATGTGCCAAGTACTCGCTGAGTGTGACGCAAGCTTTTCAACTTCACATTAACTTTTGTGACTTACAGGGGAAACCAAGTCATGTCAGAATGTTTAGCTTTTACTAAGAAAATGATTGGTCCATATTTCCAGTGGCCAAAGAAATCACAAGGAGGTTTTTGTTGCAGCACTCTCTTTATGTCCACTTTCACCTGCTAGCAACTTCCAGCAACTACTCGCCAATCAGTTGGGAAATACACTTTTTTCCACAGTCACCAGTGGCTGAGAGTGGGTTACTAACCGGTCTTTAGGCCTGAGTCATTACGGCTCAGTTTATGTAAATGTAATCCCTGTGAGCCAAACATTCAGGCTTCAGACTGCTCTAAGCACTGAGTTTTGCACAGTTCGTCTACTCTTGGCTCTGTATGATGTCACAGAGAGGGGATGCTACTAATATGGTCATTTTAGGTACACGGGTTAAATATTAGATTAGGGGGAGAGGAGTTTAAAAGCTTGTACTGGACCGAGGAAGAACTGAAGGGCTGCACAAAGGCCTCAGCATAGGATAAATGAGGACTACTTTAAAAGATGAATCATGCAAAGCTACTCCAGTAGAGTCCAAGAATAAACACATGGAGCTCAAAATGAGCATCATAAGAATGCTATGTGATCAAAACTTGGTGGAACTGGCCACGAAAATCAGTTTTTGAAGATTAAAGTAAATAAAATCATGTTTTTAGTGGTGTTTATAGTACAATTTTATCATTTATATCCATCACAAGTGTTTACAGCATGTAGTTTACTCCATAATGGCAGCATTCCCGTTCCAGTGGAGCATCCAGCCTTAGATCAGCATTTATGCTGAAGGTTCACTCTCCAATCCACAGCTATATCCAATGTGCTTAAATTATTTCTAGTGGAAACTGAACATTTTCTTCTGCTGCTGTCTGACATTAAAAGCATTCACTGTGAATTAATTTGTTTGAATAGCAGGGAGAATCCACACAAAGGACACAGACAGGCTCAGAATTTAAGCCCTGAGTCACCAGACCTGCCGAAACCTGTTTGCTAAAGATAACTGTTTAGGCCTTTATTGATAGAAGACCATGAAGACACACGAAACAGAAAAAAGGAGAGGCGCACGGTGTCTCCGACCTGAAAGAAATGAAACCAGGAGCACTGCATGCACATCGTTTCGCAAGTCCACAACTCGTTGTGTAAGCTCTGGGGGAATGCACTTATTACTAACCTGTGATGGCCGTGTTGCAGCCGGCGCACTTTTTTGCATACATGCTACTGAAACACTTGACACAGTATGGACTCTCCCCCTGCGAGGTGAAGGGTTGGCCAGCTAGCGGCGTTTTGCAGCCCGTGCACAAAAAGCACTCCTTATGCCACACCTCTTCCTTGTAGGTCACCCCTCCTTTAGTCAGAGCCTGAGAGACACAAACTGGGTCAGTAAGGCATGTAACACATTAAGATCCTGCTTCTAAAGCTCCTGATCCTGGCACAGATTTGGCACAAAGCTCAGGATTTTTACAGTGGGTTTATGCTTCTTTTAAGATTACCTACAGGTGGAATTTCAACGATACATCTCAGTTTTTCCACATTCAGGCAGTTTAATGTTATTAGAAAGAAATGCTTCTGCGGTAAATTAAAGAAACACATCAGCGTGCCTCACTGGGTGCTGTTGTATTATGGCACATCAGAGGTAATGTCTTTGTTGGTAAATGGGCTGTAAAATGTAGTGTAATTAAGACCTCTGATTGGGAACAAATGAGTCTGGACCACCACTTAAGAACAGATCAAGATGTGATTCCTTCTTAACTTCCAACTTTGTGACGCAAAAGACAATAAAAAAGTCCAAAAGTTTTGGCTTCCTTCTTTTTATACTCTGCAAAGTCGTCCAGTGGCCGGGTTTGGACTCTTTGCCAGACCGATTGTGGCCCTCAGGCCACACAGTTGTGAGAAACTGTATGGCCTGGAGAAACATTTAGAGAAAATCCAAAATAAATCAAACTTGTGTACCGATTCTTGTTTTTTAAAGTCATTAAAGCTGTACAATCACTCCATCCTGGAAAAAGATCAGTTCAAAGAAATAATTCAAAAGCCCCAAATTACCATGACATTCATGCCCACGATGGGCGGATGTAAACCGCTGACTTCAGTGTGTGTTTGACAAGCTAGATTTAGATTAGCTGTATTGTGTACACTTATGTGCATTTATCTGTTTAACAAACTTTTTTCAGAAAAAACAAGAACTACTTTGCACTGTCACGGTCGCGACGTGTGTTGCTGACAAAGTATTTTTGAGTTATGGACTTTCTAGTTTTGTTTATTTGAATATTTTTTTTATGTTTCCTTGTTCGCATCCATGCGTTCTGTCTATAAGCACGATGGCGCAAAAAGCTTTGAATGAATTCTCATAAAACTTTGTAGGGGTGTAGAGTGGGGTCCTGTTAACAATCCAACTATGCTTCTTACTTTCCCTTTTTCTTAGTTCCTGGTTATGGTTTTTGTTTTCTTCATGTATTTTTCCTTTTCAGTCTCATTCTCTTGTTGTTTTAGAGTTTAGTTTCATCCTAATTTGTCAATTCCCCTGTATTAGGTTCATTTGTGTCTGTGTTTCCGTTATCACGTTTCACTTCCTGCTTTATTTTGATGGTCGTTTGTTTGTTCTTGTGTTATTTTTACCCGTCTTCATCTTCTTTCTGCAAATACCTACACCTGTGTCAGTTTGTCCCAGCTGTCTCCACATTAGCATGTGTGATTAAGTAGCTTAAGTAGCTTCAGGCTGTCTGTGTTCATTTGTTGTGTTGTACGGTGTGCTTCCTGCTGTCTCGTGTTCTCCTGGTTAGCATTTTGGGTTCTGTGTGCTTTCCCTGATGTTGTTTATTTTGTATGATCCACCTTCTGAATAAAGGCGTGCTTTGGGTTCATTCCAGATAACTTTTTGACTTCAGGTGCCCTGTAAATACGTTGTGTAGTGGTTGTGTAGCGTTGATTACTCAGGAACCTAGGTCATCTAGATTTTTTGTGGTAGATTATACATTTTAGGAAGACAGAAAAAAACTGTCATTTTGGCATTTTCTGAAGGAAAGTTTTTGCACCTTTTTGCAGTGGCTGCACTGAGGAGCGAACCTGCCCTCGTAGCAGGGCACGCAGTAGTAGTTGTTTTTGTCTGGGATGAAGGCCTCTGTACCGATGGGCTTCTCGCAGGCGTGACACGCAAAACAGTCCTCGTGCCACGTGGAGCCGTCGTACTCCAACATCCTCGATCCTGTAAGAGAAAAAATAAATAAATCAGCGCCGAAAGCAAAAACCTTTTGATCGTTTGTTGTTGTTTTTTCATGTGTAACTCTTGGCTCCTCTTTGATCTCTGCTGTAAATAAAAGCTGGAATGAAATCTGATAACATTCATACGAAGTCTGTGAAAACCAAAAGTGGTGATTCAGTGTGATGGCTAAAACCTGTTTTGGCACTGGTAAATTGCTGCAGCCCCAGACCATCAAAACAGCGTGACAAGCAGTAACGAAGCCACTGCGTACATGGCTCCACGGCCTTCTAGCACAGTTTTAACCATTTTGTAAGCGCCCTTTAGTTCAGAATCACTCACCACCGAGGTTTAGAAAAGCTGGCAGCCAGTCATGCTTATGAAACTGGACATCAGATCCTTTAATCACTGAGCTTGTTTTACAACTTTTGGGACCTGAAAGGCAGCCCAAAAGCATGACGGTGTTTTGAACATGAACTTGGCTGCACATTTAAGAAATGGGGTAAGAGGGCAGGCACACCAGTCTGATCAGAAACTAAAGAAGAGAATTGGTGTAACATCCACAACCCACAAGCCCGTGTAATTTTCAGTCATCTGACACCAATACTTTGCGTGTTTCGTCACAGCGGCAGGAACTCTGCTGGGAGGATTTCAGCAGAGCGAGGAAACAATCACGCTGTCACACCCCCAGATAACTCCTGCAAAGAGAGGGTGTGAACTTTCCGGTATCGGCTCTGAACGGCACTGAATGTTCGAGTTTAAGCGATTTGTTGCAGAGGAGGCGGTTTATGAACATGGTTCAGTGGAAAAAGAAAAAAAAAAGTGATAAAGCCGGTCTGCATTGTCTCTACCTGGCATGACTGTCTTGTCGCAGGCCACACACTTGGAGGAAAATTCATTGCAGTAACAGTCGCTGCACACCAGAGCGTCATCCTGGCTGGTGAAGGGCTCGTCTGCCAGAGAGCGGTCGCAGCGGAAGCAGCGAAAGCAGTGCTCGTGGTAATGTCTGTTCTCATAGAAGAGCTCCTGAGGGAAGACGAGAGATGCGAAGCTTCAGATTAAAGTGTGTCATTGGTTAAAGAAGCTAGGGGTAATGAAAATAAAATAGTTTTGTTCTCTTCTGTTCTGATGTTGTGGCACACACACATCTCCTGGTTAGCTGCTTAAAGAAGCACACAATAAGAAGTTAAAATGAAACCTAATAAAGATGATGAACTGGGTTTAAACCTGGTCTTCGCCTCTTGTCTTTTGGTAGCTGGAATAGGCTGAGTTGGATAAACAGAATTGGAAGGATGGATGAACATTTCTGCTTAAAACATGATGGTGAAAAGTTCAAATAAGTGGATACAATAAAGGGTTTTAGTGATCAGTTCTTATGCATGACATGGCCCTTAGCTTTCTGCAGAAAGCTTGACTTGCTTGTTGTACTGCACACAATAAACAGTATGAAATCTCCCAGAGGGAAAATTGTTGCTTTTATTGTGGCAAGAAATGCATCTAGGGCATGAAATGAGCTTCCACTTTAATTTCCTGTCACATGGATGTCCCAAAAGCTCAAATTAGGTGGTGTGAGAAGCATGTCTGCAATGTTTGTTTGTTTTTTTTACCTATATTGGATTACAGTGACCTGCTGTTTATGAATGAACCCAGCCAGTACCTATAGAGGCTGGACATTGTTTACCATGTTGCTTTATCTTGAACATCACTGTTCTCTCTTTCCCATTTTTTGGTTTTTGCATTTAAATCTCTGCTTGGGTTGTTTCCTGCTTATTTGTGTGCCTATATGTGTAAAAACCACATCCAGGACTACCTACAGTCTTGCAATATGTTATAAATGTTTGTCTCCAGAGTCAGAGCAGAATTAGGAAAAAAAGACTTTTAAATAATCTGCCCTTTTTTCCCAGGAATAATCCACAGAAAGAGCTGAAACTTTCAGAACTGGTCTCGACGAGGGAGTTTGAGTCCGTTTTCAAGGAGTGAGAAAACACCTCTCTTCGCTAATGTGACTGCTTTTGATCTTGCTCTTATATATGTGTTATATTGTGTTATATTTACTGTACTTCATTCTGCCCTGTTGGTCAGGTCTGTCTTGAAAAAGAGATTCTCAACAACACTTTTATCTGGATATCTACAACGAGGTACGTGTTGACATGGGTGGATGATTCTTAAAAAAGTTCCTTGATCACAACTTTACGTCGTGGGCCAGATGCATCCCACTTTGATCTTAATGGGAAAGACCAGCAAAATTCCCCTTTTATCAGAGTACAGAAGTTTATTTATACATTTAATCCTTGATATTTGTGAATATAAGGAAAAGAAGTTCAATTTCAAGTGTACATCTCAGTTTTTCTACATCATAACAAAATGCTGTTGTTGTTACAGAAAGAAATCTGTCCCTCTGACTTTTAAATTGTAAGAAATAAATGTGTAAAATTACAGAAAAAGTGTCTCTACATGAACAATGGACACTGTGCCATGGATACACAGCGTATCCTGTGTATGCAGTGTAAAAAAGACTATTTTCTATTGTAATTAGTGAATCTATTTTAATCTTTTATCTAATTTGTAATGTGAATGGTGATGTGGAAGATATTTATCAGTAAAGGCAAAGCTTTCAAACTTATGAAAATACAGTTAAGTGTGTACAGTTTGCTTTTCCTTCATGTTTTCCACAGTTATGAAGTGAGGCCTGATTGGAGTCTTTGCCGAGCCGATTCTGGTCCCCGGGCCTTATGTTTGACACCTTTGCATTATGTTATCATTGCATGCACATTTGATTAAATGCTGACCTTTACAGTATAAGGAGTAATTATTCTTTTAAACTGTGGATGGAAAGACGAAAGATGCCTCACTATAGACAAGAGAGCTTAAAACATACTTTTATGAAGGTATGAGTCATTTTGTCTTAGTTACAGCTATTTGCACTAAACTATTTACCATTTCATGTAAGTGACAGTGTATTTCTGGACTCTTTTATAGATGTAAGTGTGCAGCAGCAGCAGCTAGCGAGCTTACAGATGAAAATGATTGTACTTCTTGAGCCTCTCTGGACACACAGTAGTCCCGCTTCACTGTTTGATTCAAAAGCAGGGAACCAAAACAATGTAGGCTACAAGTTTAGGCTTGATTTGTTTTTGTTTCTTATAAAAAGACAAGAGATTATGTGCCCACAGCACCCCACTGTCTCCAAACAGAAGAGTTAACAGAGGCGTTCCCCTCTTTCTTCATCATTATTTTCTTAAAAATCAGAATAACTCACTTTTTGTATTTTCTCTCTGTAATGGCTGCTTGTGTTCCAGTTCACATGCAGTTCATGCGAGCTCTGTGATAAATGGCTCCATTGAACGGTGGGTGAAAAACGTATTTTTGAGGCATAGGGTTTCACAGCGGGGAACGGGGATGGAGTGGGATGAGCGATGCGTGCTGTTACGTGTTGTGCAGCCAAAGCAAGCAGGACTGTAATTTACTGCGCTCCCTCACAGGGAGTCCATAACTCACAGGACACTGGTGGCCTGGTGGCGTCTGTGGGTGTTTCCTTCAGGACAGTGTTTTTAATTTTCACTCAGCTAAGGCTTTTGGACAACTTAAAGGGGATTACTGACAATTTGGTGGTCTGTAAGTAGAGTTATGTTTTCCAGGCACAGCAGCTGGAAAAATTATTGTAAGGGACTCCGACATGCACAATTTTCATTGGACGAAGAAACACTTGCTTAAGTAAAAGCGGCAACACTACAGTGTAAAAACTACTTTTACTGGATAGTATTACAGTTTTTTCACACATATAAATTGTTTTATTTACGTACTTATTCAAGTTTTATGTGCATCTTAACTATGACAGAGCTGATTGAAAATAGTAGATAAAATGCTTGATTTATTAGAGCACCATTATATCATTATAGTTTGCCATCTAGACTCCATCACTTCCCACAAATCTGAAGCACAGTTTACTGAGGAGTTATGACCCCTCCACCACCCAAACGTCTGCCTGTCGGCACCAGGGAGATGTTTGCTTATCATTTCCCACAAGTATGTTACACTGTAAATTGGGGAGTGATGAGTGATGGAGCCTAGGGGTGGATGGTGGGGTGGTGAGGGGGTTGAAACAGCAGGGAGTGATGCAGGGATAGACCAAACTGGGAGGATACAGAGCAGGTTGAGTTGCTTTTTTGAACTTATGATGTTAATCTCTTCTTCGACCACATCCCCAAGGTGCTCTATTGGATTGAGATCTGGTGATGTCTGGTAAATTCATTTTCATGTTCGTGAAATCAGTTTCAGAAGATTTGAACTTCAGGAAGCAACCATCAGAAAGAATGGACATCGTCAGCTACAATATTTAGGTAGGTTGTGGCCTTTAAATGATGTCACAGCCTGAAGTAGTGTAAGGGGTAAGAAAATATCCCTAACAAAAGAAAATATCCCTAACAAAAGCTCAGCTAGAAACATAGTTGTTACTGGATGTAACTTTGGTTCTATGAGTATGTGTGTAGACCCTGAAACACTGTGCGATTTCAGCAGACTTATAAATTCTTTCCAATCCACACCGCGTGACATGGATCCAATAAAGTTTGGACAGAGATGCACAGCTATAACTCCTGTTTCTTTTTTCTTTTTTCCCTACATCTTCCTTGGTGTGACAGTACAGTAAAATAGTAAAAAACTAAAAGGTATCTGTAGCCTTCCTCCAGGACTCCAAGAAACTGTGATGGGAGTTTAACAGACTAAATAACCAATCCATTTAGTTACCTGCAGCTCTGCCTTTTAAAATACTCTCATATTTTCCATGTAAAAGCCTAATGCTTCATCTAAATAAAGTCAGGCAGTATAAAAGTCCTTCTAAATTATGTCTGGTGGTAACTTGCAGTTAAAATAACAGTACAAGGTTGATCAGATTTACTTTAAGTTTTCAACAGGGTATAATGCGAGCTCACCTTTGCATTGTGTCCGATTATTTCTTTGCATTCCTGGCAGGTGTTGGCGTACAGGCGGTCGTAGCAGGGGATGCAGTGGGGATTGTCCTCCACCAGGATGTACTTGCGTCCGTACAAGGACTCGTTGCAGTTTTTACAGTCGAACCGATCACTCATGATGACGCCTCTTCCTTAAGCCGACCTCCTGCAAAAAAAACAAAACAAAAAACAGATGATTTACAGACGCAGTTTAGGATTCAATATCAGCAAGAATGCAGCACAGGAAAGAGGAGGAGAAGTGAGATTAGGAAGCCACAGAGAAAAAGCAGGAAGAAGGTTTTTTTTTTAATATATATACAGTGAGGAAATAAAGGCCAACAGGAGAGAGCTAATCTACTGAAAAATGTTAGACTGCAGTCTGAGGTTAAACATTACTCAGGAACCTCTCCATCCTTCAGCTGCTACAAGGACAGAAAGGGCTGAATAAGCACACAGTTAATGTTGATATACTGTAACTCACTGCCGTAATGATATACAAGCTTCTCCAGTTTCATCATTACTCACAGAGAGTAAAAGCTCACTCCCAACTCGCTCCTGCATGAAACCCCCTGTGGCGTTTTTGGCGTTGACTAAAGAGTGGCTAAACAATATTAATTGTTGGGAGGCGAACTGACACGACATTCTCAGTTTCAAAGGCTCTCAAGCGCCTTTTTTTGTGCTCAGATTTGATGGATTTTGTGTGGAATGAGCCTCCAACTTCAACTCCAATTTTAAAACTGTACTCAGCCTGCTTTCTGAGCTCTGCATCAGTCCCTAAATGGTAAATCTACAAATGACTAGAGTGGCAGGTCGTGGCGCAGAGGAAGAACAGGTGGAAATAAGGCCGGGCACACAGACATCCCGCCGTCATTACTGAGCACACAGTGAGGCATTAGGACGGCATGTGACCCTTATTTTCTGCAGCAGCAAAAGGAAATGAGTGAGGAAATGAAGTGCGGGAGGCTTAAATATCCTCCTGAAAAACATTTAAGACGGGACAGACGTGGGCTTGTTAAGATATATGGGGTGTGAATGAGGATCACAGATAAGAAAAGGTCTCCAGTTTAAGGATATGGTCAGTATGTTCAGGATCACTGCATGTTAAAAAAAAATGCACTTAAAGAGGCCTAACCTATTTTGGGAGAAGAGTGGCTTTGACATGTTTCTGTAAAGTCAGAAAGGTTCAACACAGTGCAGCTGAGAGACTTTCAAATCTCCCAGAGGGATCAAGGAATGAGCCAAGACCCCCCCCCACCCCCCACCCCTTCCCTCTCCATCACCAGCTCGGACGTAACGATGTGAGGACCCAGAGTTTAGTTCACGCGAACTAAATAAGGCCGCTCGGAAGTGTTTTTAGTGTTTGGCTGGCATGAACTAAGTGTTGTTCCGAAGGTTTTTACTTCACGCTCTGTAACCTCCAAGTATTTGCATCTGGTCTGTTAAGGAGTGATGGTGAAAGTGCAGTTTACATTCCTGGTGTCCAGTACTATCAAACATTTTGTTTCAAATAACCAGTGATGCAGCAATTTCAGATAAACATGAAAAGAATAAACACTGTCTGCTCTCGGTCATGGTCGGCAAAGATGCCAGAAGCAGAAACTCCCGCTCCTCCAGGACATTTTCTCCAGGAGGGGAACGTGGAGGACCCCCTCCCTCCTCGCAGATAACAGCGCTGCTTCCTCTTAAAGGCCACCAAGCCGGGTCAACAAAACATGGAGGAAAAGCAAACTGATTAAAAAAAAAAACATTACATCCCAATGTCTGGCTTCTGTCACAATTCTGTCTGGATGGAGAAATCAGCTCAACTTCCCTCCTAAAGTGTCTAAAGAGGCTTTAGTTTCTATTCTTGTCCGTGCGTGTCTGCGCTGAATGCAGCAATAGAACAATAGCTTTCCTTCCGGACATAGTCTCCACATTTTAGTGCTTCATGTTTCTCTTCCTGGACTACAACATCTGTGAACACATTTTGTGGTCTCCAGCTGTTGTCTTTCATCAAATTCTCCTGTAGGCTTCAAGTCGGGAATTCTAATGGGACCGGTGTTCAAATGCATCACTGCTGAAAACAAGATTTTATGGCTCCTGTAGGACAGTCGACTCTCTAGCTGTATTGTCATCTATACAATAGAAAACAGGGTGAGACAGGCTGTAAATGCACGTGGGACCAGCAGGATTAGTTCAGCTTAGTGAGAGCATGTGCAAATAAAGTTTAAAACATGCCTAAAGCTAACCTGTTAGGGCATATCTCCTTACTAAGAGAAATGTCAAACAACCTCAAACGTGGATTAAACAAGCTATAAACACAGAATGAGACAAACATGTTTTGCCTTGCTTCCATTTCACAATATTTAAAGCCTCACTCACACAGGCTTAGAGACGTCCAGCAACTGCTAGGTGACTCAAATTCACATTTTCATGCATTACGTGGTTGGTGTGGGACTACTCATCTTTCCATAGCAACTCGTGGTTGCCAGGGGATCACAACCAGTCTCTTTGGTGGATTTATTATCTTTATGCTCCAGATCCACACACAAAAATGAGAGTGGCACAGAATAATTTGGAGTGACTGTGAGACCAGGCACAAAAGCCCACAGTGAAGCCTCAACCTGAATGTTTTCACCATCACCATCGCCGTTTTGGTATCATAAGGCCAGATGTGACGAGCCAACGGCAGACCTGACTGCAAACTCACACAGTCTTGTCAGTCACATTGTTAGCCACTCCTTTCTGACTCTAATGACGATAACGTATAAAATTAATTTTGCAATGTGTCCTGAAACTAGAAACTGAGCCTATAAAATCATTATGAAGGTGTTCACTGAGGTCACAGATCAAAGGGGCAGAGGGTGTAGACTTCTATAGAAATGCAAGATTTTTAGCAACTAGAGGAGATGCTCATCATCATGGCTTTGTACACATTTATGTGTCCATAAAAGAAGCAAAAACCAGTGAAATAAAAACAGCAGGTATTGGGAATTAGTTTTAAAAAAATGCAAAAGATGGCTGGTACCATCATCCCAGCAAAAACAAGGCAAAATGCAGAGGATTATAACTGCAAGCCAAGACTGAATGAAATTCTTCTGTGTTCGAGTGCATTTTGCATCAGGCATAAACACAAAGCAACACCACCAACCTTAATTCTCTTTAATTTCAGTCTCCAATAACTCCAATAATGCTGCAGAGCTGAGGAGTTCAACTCTATGAATGAGAAATTACATATTTTCATATAGAAATATTGATTAGTGCCATTATCAGCAACATTCCTGAGTCAGTGCGCTGAGATTTGGACTTCTTCTCATTTTTGTCCATTCATCCATCCATTTTTTTCCACTTACCCAACTCAAGGTCGGACGGAGCCTATCCCAGCGGTCATAGGGCAAGAGGCGGAGTACACCCTGGACAGGTTGCCACTCTAGAGATAGAGAAGCATTCACACTCACATTCAGACCTGCAGCCAATTTAGAATTAACCTGCATGTCTTTGGACCATAGGAGGAAGCTGGAGTACCCGGAGAGAACCGATCTAAACACCTCACAGAAAGGCTCCAGCCTGGACCTTCCTGCTATGAGGCAACAGAGCTGACCACCATACCAAGTGACCAAATTACTAGTCTAATGCGAATAAGTATATATTAAGTACAGCTGTGACATACAAATAGAACAGGAAGTCAAGAAAAGAAAAGTAAATCCACAAAGTAAAGCCTGAAGAAGAGCCCGTGAACTGGAACGCTGCCTTCACAAGGCTGTTTTAAAAGGGATTCAACGTCATCAAACTGAAGCCGTAGGCATGCGGGCCTTTCCCTTCTTTTGTGAACTGCAGAGACTTTTCTCTTGCCTTTTCACAGATATACACACACTTTATCTTTTTTACCTCCTTTACTGAACACAGAATTGACACAAAATGACAAATTGACTAAATAAAATGAAAGCAGGTAGGTATATCATAAGGAGTGATGCCAAACAATGTAATTTTTTTAACGATTTTGAATGAGGTGTGATTCAAGATTCCTCTAAACGTCTACAGAAACGTCGTGCTTATGTAGCAATAACCAATCAGACAAGAATGACTTTATCTGCATACCATCCAGACAGGCTGACACACTCAGCTGTCTGAAACACAGACTGGCTTCGTAGTAATTGCCCTGTTTAAGAGGCAATCACTTTACAGGTGTCCTCTGCGACCGCACCCGGGAATTCATGTCACGCTGTTCTCTTCATGACACATTAAACCAAACTGTCATCCATCCTGTCTGAGTACTCTCTCTTTCACTCAAGTAGCACGTCTGCTTAAACTATTTAAACCCACAATTCACCTCGGTGAATGCACATGTTGAATTTTTTGCTGATACGCCGTCCGCCCTGGAGAGAGATTTACCGGGCTCGCGGCTCGCGCGCTTTGTAGTGGCGTCCAAATGGCAAGGGTCTCCCAGGATCAGCCACCGGGCCCCCTGTCTAATGTCCCTTCATGGCTTGCTTCTGTTGTTTTACTCCTCAGCAATGTGACGGTTTCTTGCGACAGGAGCCAGGAAATCTGCTCCTCTGGTTGTTAGCGTTTACTTTCCCTGCAGAGGAATTTAGACTTATGCCTGGGGTTCTCAAACCAGATTATTCCATGATGAAAACCACTGTCACATGCAATAAAATCAAGCAAAGCATATATGAGGAAAGTGTTAAATCTGTCACAGGCACAAAAATATTAAGTCATGCCGTATAAAAGAGACTCAGAGCCTTTTTTGGGTATTTTTCCCCTCAGCCACCTGAATCTCACCGGCACACCCTCCAGTGTGTCTAAAGAAGGATGTTTTTAATGTGTTTTATTTTAACTTACAGTCGCTGCTTTCTCCACATTTGAAAACAGAGCCTCTTTCAACAGTTCAAACTGGTAAGCAGCTAAGAAAACAGGCAATTTTTGTTTTAAATTAGTGGCTCCAGAGATGACGATGTTGGTCAAGAAACTGGCCCAGACTGAAATGCGCCTAAAGTTTTTAACCTTTTAACATCCAACAGTTTGCCAGCATTTAGGTTCTGTTTAAGTTGCATGCTAAACAAGCACAGTTTCAGAAACTGGAAGAATATTTCCTTTCAAATCAAGGCTCCTACATGAGCTTCTTTTGGTCTTTTGGCTGTGCCAAACAGATGAAAGGTCCCTAAAAAGAGGTAAAGAGTATAGTGACTAGTGCCTGTGAGTGTCTGACTTTTCCTCTAGCACCAAAATGATGTTGACCTTTGAGTTTGGTTTAACATTAGGGTGGCAGTGTTTGTCTGCTGGTCAATTCAACAAACTGGCCCTGCCATGGTCTCTCTATATTTGTGTATCCTTTCTATCCTATCTGAGTTATAATGTTTAGTGTTAGGCTGTGCTCAGGCTCGACTGCCTCACCCAGCTGCACTGCAACAACCCTAAAACACTTCTGCTCGACGCAGCATCTTAACACTGAAAAAACGTTTTTCTGAATATAAGAGATTAGTGCTTTTATGCACGCTGTCACTTAATTGGGAAAGCGGGGAACAAACTTTTTAGAGGCAGCCAGAGTTGAGGAAGAGTTGGAGCGATCATGCTACGTCCTGCAGACTGTGCCCAAGTCAGGTCCAGTTTTTGAAGCAGGCCATAGAGTGGTAAATGGTAAACAGGCTGGTATACTTACATAGCGCTCAAAGGGCTTCATACTACAAGCCTCATTCACTCAGTCACACACACACATTAATGCAAGCCTTTTTTCTATCCCTAAGCACTTTGTTTACCAATCGCAGGCACACTCACACTCCGATGGATGCACAGGGGGTACTCGGGGTTCAGTGTCTTGCCTAAGGGTACGTTGACATGCAGACTGTAGTAGCCAGGGAATACATCCACCAACCTTCCAATACGTGGACGATTCGCTGTATCTCGTGAGCCACAGCCATCCTAATGGAAGAGTTTATTTAACCATGCCTGGGTCCGTATTTGGATTTTAGAGGTTATACACACTCAGGTAGCCCAAGTGTGAGTACACTTGTAATCTTTATGACTCAATTTTATTTAATTATTTTTCTTTTGGCTACTTCCTTTTAGATTTCTCATGGGTCTTGTTTCGTTTTTACTTCCTGCTTTTGTCTCTTTCCCACTTTTGTGATTCCCTACCCCACACTCATCAGTTTCACCAGTGGTTTAACTGTGACCACTTGTGTCTCAACAGCAACTAACCATGTGAATATACTGTATATAGTCCTGTCTTATAATCCTAAACAAGTTCACTAAATATATCAGGTTTGCCTTTTTTCCCCTTATAAACTCAACACTACAATACCCGCTTTCTTCTGTATAGTAACACCCTTTAAAAATCCACAGACTGTGAGAAAGTGTGTGACAAAGTTGGTTTTCAATTACCTCACCCCACTTTAGTGTTTATTTCCCCCTGAAATGGATTAGGGCGCTTTAAGTTCCAAACAGTCCTCATATTGTGCGACTGCTGCATTACACAACCTGGATTTGTCTGAGGTGAATGAGAATATTGACAGCACCCACAGTAGAGCCCTGCAGCATGGAAACAAAGCGACACCCTTTTGGTTTCAACTATAGCCTGATAAAAAATAAAATAAAAAAGAACAAGGCCGGTCTCTCAAGGCCGTCAGATGACTTTGCTTCCTTTCATCTCCAGTACAAAGACGCTCAATGTGGCGTGGCTTCCTGCAGATCACATGGCCAATTTCGGCTGCAGGCACACAAATCAACATGAACACACATTGTCGTTTGTGTTGGCTCTGATTAAAGAGCTCATCAGGATGAATTGCTCCTTGCTGCTGTAAACACTGATGTTATTTTGAGACACTGAGCTGGCAGATCGGTTACAGTATTTTGGTTACTTGCACATAAGAAAAAAAAAAGACGAAGGGGAAAAAAAAGCTGCAGTTTCAGTTGTGAAATCCTTGAAAGGTCAGATTCAGTATCAGCGATTCAAGGGGATTATAAACAAACTGGTTACGCTTCATTTTGTGTGACTGTGTATTTAGTAATCGGTTAAACTCCACTAAAACGACATGATCGGTATCGCTGGATGATAAATGTCTGTCTTTCTCCAGGTCATACATTTAATTCCAGCTAAACTCTGAAGAGCTACACTTGCTGTGAGGTAAGCTTTGTCAGGTTTGTTTGATTTAAAACTATGATTTAATTAGGTGTCATTAGATATTAATGGCACCCAACCTGCGTCATTAAATCCTTAAACACAAGGAAATAAAGTTCTGTTAAAGATGTGTGTAGCTTTGTTTTCAGAGTCTCCAGCTGGCTGTTTGTTTATCTGTGGAAACAATGTGGGCTGCAGCTGCTACTGTCGACTTAGCTGACAAACATTTCACAGTCAAACAATTGAAAGAGTCACTACTGCAAACGTGTTTTACCCTCGGACCTGAAGGACTCGCACACAAGGGAGCGGTCCTGTCCACGTACGCAGGACGGTGCAGGCTCTGGCTGCGCTGGTGTCCCTCCTGTATATTTCCCACTCTGTCATAGCCCACTCAGTGTTATGTTACCATACCCAGTCACATAAAATCACTTATTCATAAAGATTACTTCACCTGTCTTTGCTTTAATTCTTCAAATTTTAGTGACTCTGTTTGGTCTGTGGCTGCCACACGAGTGCTTTCAGGGGGTGTACTCCTTAGGAAGTGTTTGATACACATACTTATATATATTACATATATTTGTATTGAACCTTTTGTAATTATTTTGCTAAATATTGCATGATTTTAGCCAGTTTGACCTTCAAAGTGCTTTATTTTATGAGTATTGTTGATTAAAATTTTATTCAAAAATTAAATTTACCACATTTTCCACTCCCTTCCTTTAAAGAGTTCACGCAAGCAAACTTCAACCACAGACAAGACTCTGGAAATGTCGCTGAACACTGGAAAAACGCAGTTTCAGTCCAGCTGGGTTTATTCATCAATTTGTTTTTAGCCTTCTGCTTGTGCCTCTGGAGATTTTACAGCTGGCCAGACTAAATCAAGGGTTCTCAAAAAGTTTTGTGGCCAGGGATCCCTTATAAGGTCCCCCTCAAAAGCTTAACACCAATTATGTGTTAGCATCATCGACTGTCGACTGACTCGGAGCTTTATTGCTAAACAGCAAGAAAGCTTTTTTCCACCCTGAGGAGGATTTGACAACAGAATGATGTGATGTGTCACAATCGTGTCAAGCTGTCCAAATTTACTCTTTTATTCCTGTCCAACTGGGTTAACTTTGGCATTTTTGTTTTTACTTAAGCTAAAGAAATGGGAATGTGTGTTTATTTATTTTTTTGCATCAGGCTGCTATTAACAAAGTGCCTAAAGATATCATTTAAAACTGCAGAAACACTAGTTCATCCCTTGTGTTAGGTGCCTTTTTGTGTTTGAATAATTCATATGCCAGCATTGAGCGGTCAGATACACGGCCTTGACTTAAAACAGCCAGTGTCTAAAGACTTCAGAAAGAAAACTAATTCTCAATAACACTTTCAAAAATACGAGAAAGTCTTGATCTTTGGAAGCAAAATATAAAGAAATGAGGGATGGCTCAAGACTTTTGCACAATTTAATGAAATGAAACAATTTTTATCACTTATTCCAAATTATCCTCACAGCAAGAAGGTCCTGAGTTCCACCACTCGGCTGGGGCCTTTCTGTGTGGAGTTTTCATGCTCTCCCCATGTTTGGGTGGGTTCTCTCCGGGTACTCTGGCTTCCGCTCACAGTCCAAAGACATGCAGTTAGTGGGGATAGGTTAATTGGTCATTCTAAATTTCCCATAGGTGTAATCTCTATGTGTTAGCTGACCCCCCCCCCAAATGACCCTGACAAGGATAAGCGGAAGAGAATGGATGGATAGATGTTTCAACAGCTCTTGTACCCCCACCCCCAATCCATTCATCCACCACCAAATGCCCACAGACGCCTTCACCAATCCCAGTTACATCAACCCACCTGCGCACCACCTGTTAAAGGTGCAGCTTACATTCTTTTCCCATTGCCGCATCATTTTGTTGAGGACTTGCAGTCTCACCTGTATCAAAACCTGTTCCTGACGTAGTACCTGTGAACTTCTAATATGCAGTACACGGTTAAAAACAAAGAAAATATTAATGCGTTGGAAGAAAGCTTAGGAATCTTCATCCTGAGAGGAAATGAATGTTTGTACCAAATGTCTTGACAATTAATAGAACAGTTTCTGAGATATTTAACTAAATCTCCAAACTGTCAAACTGACTGTACAGCAGTCAGGAGATCATCAAAGAGACATTATAATTCATCCCTCGGGAAACATCAGTGTCTGTACTGAAACTGCAAACCCCCAAGCTGAGCAGTATGGCCAAAAATCTACTTAAAACATTTAAATATTACACTGAAATAAAGATGAAAGGAAAGAAAGTAGAAAGAAGGATTTAAAACAAAGATTACAATCAAGTGGACCTGTGGAGTCTCTTAAAACTAGGTTTCTTTTGGCAACATGGTTGCTTAACTTGGAAAAAGACTGAAAAAAATAAACAGTAAGCTTGATCTTAAATAGTCTACAGAAGACTATAATCCAACACAAATACACGAGTAAACACTTTCCCATCAGCTGTCAGCGAGCAGAGGACATCAAGTTCAAGTCCTGGGTGTTAATGTAACAACTGTTTTCTGACAGAGTGCCGAAGCTGCTGTCTCTGTTTCATATTTACTGCTCGATTTATTTGTCCCGATGGACTGGCAGCCGGTACAGGCTCTAGCTTTTCCTTGTGCCCTCTGACAGCTGGGATGAGCTCCAGCCACGCCTGCAACCCTGAGATGGATGAGTAGTTAAAAGAAAAGGGATTGGATTTATTTGTTCGGGGCTCCATCTTTGTGTTGCGGAGTAAATAATTACAGACAGATATAGTCAAAAATATTTTTCTGTCTCACAGCCTCAAAGCTAGCTGTTTGCAGCAGTGATGCGTAAGTGCATATCATACGCATCACTTAACTAAATACAGCCAGTAACGTCAAAAACTCAGTATACCTTCACTGTTTCCACAGGAATTAAGACGGTAAGTAGCAGCCAGTCAGAGCTACATCTCAGACTCTGCAGGCCTCAGTTAGCATGTTAAATGTTAAAGTTCATTACAGCACAATTAGAAAAAGACTGAACAAGTAGTGAGGCCATCTGTCTGACAGCTGAAGCTTGGCTCATATTTGGTCGTGCTACTGCACAATGATCCTGAGCAGGAGCAAAACAGAAAGGCTGAAAACGAAAAGAATTAGGGGGTTACAACAGTCCAGTCAAAGTCCTCAACCGGATCGAAACGCTTCTTTTCTCTCTCCCCTCACTGCCCAACAGGTCACAGCAGACAGCTGCCCCTCCCTGAGCCTTGTTCTGCTAGAAGCCTCTTCCTGTTAAAAGCCAGTTCTTCCCTTTCACTGTCACCAATTCCTTTCTCAGAAGTTTTGGGGCTCTCTCGCTGATATTTTAGCCTCTTTTCCTCATGATATTAACTGCCATGAGGCGACTGTTGTAGTAAACTGACACTGCTAAATACAGTTAAATTGAACTGATTTAATAAGTTGAAAGTTTGCAGTGCTGCAGAATAACAGATTTTAATTTTTATCTTCCTTATAATAACCAAAATGGTTTTTGGGTTTTTTTTTTTGTTTGCTCCTGGTCAGGGTTCACTAAACAGTTGTTGTGCTACAAACTGTCCATGTACCAGACTGAGTGTTACTTAAACCTACAGGACATAATGCATTAATTAGAAAGCTTCAGTGATGCTTTTGGACACTAACTAGCTCGACATGTCCAGGATCCTGCTTATACAGCAGACATACTGTTTAAAGCTTTAATTTTAAACCCGGGGTAAACACGCTTCTGATGTTCTAGCTCCTAAACTGTCATCTTTCCAGCACATTGGCTGAAACAGTGGCTCGATTTAAATGAAACGAAGCCACAATGAAAGCTTATTTTCATAGATTAACTTTGCCTTTAAACATTTGCTCTTTTCTTTGGCTTTGCAGTCAGATGAGACTGAAGAAGTCACGTGGATGGGTGAGGAAACGTTTCTCCTGCTCAAAGCGTTGCGTCAAGGTGAACCAAATCAACTTTCCAAATCATTCACGCTTTACTTTTGGCTCTTCTTCACACACTTTCTCATTTCTATGAATTTATGTATGAACATGTGCTTGAATGTGTTTTTTAATGCAGGGATTTGTGCACTTCTTTAATGTATCTATGTGAAACACTTAAAATGTTTTTAATTGTTATGACAGTGGCAGTGATAGCTGCCTCCTGGCTTAACCTTCATATTTTTTCAGGAGAGCTATGCAAGAAGAATTTCCTGAAATTCCTACAAACTCATCCCAGACTGCACAACAGGACTAGGAAATGGAAAAGACAGGGATGTGTGTGAGACTGACTCACGATGACACTCTGACAGTCTGAATGTGTGGCAGACAGTCGTAAAAATCATCTTCTCTCTGACAGTTTTCCTTTTATTTTCTAAGTCTGGGGTTTATCTCCAGTGAGCTGGAGCCAACCAACCTTCACCCAACACAAGAATTTCAGAGGAATGTGACTGTGGTCAGAACGTGGCAACATTGTGTGGTTCCACCATGAAGGGGGGAAAAAAGAAAAGAAAACAAAAAGTCATTTTTCTTCTTCTGCCCTCTGTTTTCTAAAAAAAGACAACAGTCAGGAATTCCATTCTGCAGGAAACAAAAACACTTTTCTTCAGGGTGAGAGTGCAATCGGAGATGATTGTTTCAATGAATGTATTAATTTGACCAAATGGATTGGAACATGGGGATGGTGTGCGGTGATGGAAACTATGAGTGCCGGAGGCGGGGTGGGGTGGGGTGGGGGGGCAGCTGTTTGCTGAGTCTCCAGAACAAAATCTGTAATCTGATGGAGACATGACATCACTCCAACAGAACAGGACCGAAGGGGCTCGTTAACACGAAACAGACTAGTGTGCAAAACATGTTTGTTTGTATGGGATTTTATTGGCCAGATATTATTTTGTGTGCCTCCGGCATCTGAGCCAGTTCAGCTCTTGAGGGGGGAAGTGTTTCCTCGAGGGTCTCCTTGTTCTTTTTCTCATAAATTCGACTTCAAAAGCACTTATTCACAGTATCAGTTACTCATTTGGACCATGTTCAGGCTCCCAAAAACCCCAAATAGCATCATTATTTCCTCACACTAAAAGAACTTCCTTTGGCTTCAAAGATTTGGTTTATATTTGTCCCACATAACTTTAGAGTCCACCTTCTAATATGGCACATTTTAAAGATAACAGTGCAGCTTTAGAGGACATTGAATTTCCACATTTTTATTCTAATAAGCAGTTATTCACTTTTAAACCTAATTACTAGAGTGAGTTATTACAACCTGGCAAACTGCAAGCTTTTTCATTTAATTGATCTGTTACTAACCATTAGTAAAGCTATGATTGGGTCATAAAGAGAGCCTCCTTAAAGAGTGGAACCTTTCATTTTAAAGCCTCCATCCACGCAGATATTTAACGATGACTAAAACATGTCACTAACTAGTTTTGCAGCAGGTGAAGACAGGTGTTTGTGCCTCCGCGGATCTAGACCTCACAAAAACTCACCTAAACATTCATTTAATTTCACACAGTAAAGTACACGTACCGCTCTCGGCGCACCAGCAGTTTCTGGAGATGCTCACAGGAGACTCTACAGTCTCTGCAGGACCTGCAGCCTCAGCCAGCCGCTCTGCTCTGCTGAGATGACAGACAGTTAAATCCACCGTGGACTCCAGCGAGCTGAAAGCTGAAAGCTTTCCACTGACAGAAGCATCTGCGCCGTCTCTGGTGCGTAAAACCAAAGCGATTCCTCCAAAACGCCGCCCCTTGCCACCACCCACCTCTCTGTCCTTACACTCCCTCTTTCTTTCACTTTGCGGGGAGCTGAAAGACGGTAAACTCCATGTGTTTTCTGGTCGTAACTGAATATTTTAAATACATAGTACACTTTAAGGGATCCTCGGGCTAGTGCAGGGGCGTTTCCGGGATTGTTTGGGATGGCACAAAGCGGGGAAATAAATACAGTGGAGAAAACTGGGCACGATTTTCAGGCTCATGTGCAGCAGCCCCATGTGTCCTCATACAGGTCTACTACATGAAAAGTGACACTGCACAAGAGTTTCAGCGTTATGTATTCAATAAGTGACGAAACATGTGTTCAGACTTACATAAAAGCTACAATCCTGCTTAATAATCCAAAAACTTTAGCTTTTAATTACAAGACCTAAAGTAAAAGTACCACTTTGGATCATAATTATTCATTCATTAGTGTTTTTGTCACTTTAATGTAGTTGGGGGTGTTTTATTTCCTTATATATTGCTATATCAATCAATCAATCAATCAATCAATATAATACACTAAGGGGCAGTGCCACCCTGTGCCTGCTTTTGGATAAGCCCTTGCCCTGCTGATCATGTAAATTTCTTTATTTCTCTCTAAATATAAATTTTCTATTATAACTTACAGGCAGGAACATTTTATTGTGACTTTTATCGGATTTCATATCACAGTAAAAGTCAGAGTTGGGACTTAATCTCAACTCTGGAAGTGATTTTCTCTTCCCGACAAGCTGAGCATCACCCCCACAGCTGTCCTTTCTCTGCACACTTTTCATCCATCAAACACAAATGAGGAGCTGAGATCAGCTTTAAACCCTGCACACACACACACACTCACACACACACACACACACACTCTCTCTCTCTCTCTCTCTCTCTGTGCTGTCTTTCACCTTACAGTACTGGGTTTCTTCTGAGTTTTCTCGGTTTGATGCATTTTTTTATTTGTGGTTAGAAGCAAACTGCAGGGTCCTGGAATAAAAGACAGAGGAAAATCCTGGACAGCATGATATCATTTTCTCTCTCATTGACCTCCATTTTCCACAGTGGTGAGCAGGAGGTCTGGGGACGATTAGAGGGTTCAGCTGTGGCTCCATCCTGCCATTACCCATTACATCAGGATGTACACAGCATGGTGTGATGAAAGCTTTTACTTATTTACTGGACCTGTTGACGGATTTCTGTGTCTCAGACATCTTGGCTTTTTATTATTCATTTGATTTGATTTGACCGGGCTAAATGAGGATGAAACTCTTAGATGCAAATATGATGCCATCTGCTGTTCAAACTTCATAGTTACAGCATTTCAGGAGAAGTGACATTAAATACAAAATAAATTAAGTTAAAAGCCTGAAAAATATACCTGTACACCTGTATTCACCTCATATTTCTTAAGTTCAAGTCTATTGAAGTATAATACTGCCATTTAAATTAAAAACACATGAGAAAACAATTAAATTAAAATGTTTTGGTGATGATGAAGTGCTTGTGCCAAAAAAGAGCAATATAGATGTGATGTTTGCTTTGAGAGAGTTGATGAGAAAGTATAACGAAAGTCAGAAAGAGCTCCCTGAGTCTTTATCGATCTAGAGCAGGGGTGTCCAACTCCACGCCTCAAGTGCTGGTGTCCTGCAGGCTTTAGATCTCACCCTGGGTCAACACACCTGAATCAAATGATTAGTTCATTACCAGGCCTCTGGAGAACTTCAAGACATGTTGAGGAGGTAATTTAGCCATTTAAATCAGCTGTGTTGGATCAAGGACACATCTAAAACCTGCAGGATGCTGGCCTTTGAAGCCTGGAGTTGGACACCCCTGATCTAGAGAAAGCATGTGACAGAGTGCCAAGAGAGGAACTGTGGTACTGCATGAGGAAATTAGGAGTGGCAGAGAAGTATGTGAGGGTGGTGCAGGATATGCAAGAGGACCGACAGACAGGTTCATTAAGATCGGGTCAGAGTCCCTTCTTGTCTGCAGTGGAGATTGACAGGCTGGTAGATGAGGTAAGGCAGGAGACTCTGTGTATTATGATGTTTGCAGATGACATTTTGATCTGTAGTGAGAGTAAAAAGTAGGTGAAAGAGAACCTGGAGAGATGGAGGCATGTTCTGGAGAGAAGTCAGTGGAAGCAAAAGTGAAGCTATGAAGAGCAGAGATAGTGAAGGTAGATGAATTTAAATACCTGGGGTCAACCATCCAAAGCAATGGTCAGAGCATAAGAGAGGTGAAGAAGAGAGTGCAGGCTGGGCGGAGACAGCAAAAGTGAAGTGGAAGGTTTAAAAGATGGCAGTGAGACATGTTAGCACACTGAAAAAAAGACAGGAGGTGGAAAAAGAACAGCTCAGGTTGAGGAGTGTAGAGACTGCTCAGAGAGGCAAGGCCGAGATGATTTGGACATGCATGATGAGGAGGTATAGGGGATACACAGCGAAGGAGGTCATGCAGAGAGTTGGTGTGATAGAGGAGGATGGTAGGGACAGAGTGAGATGATCTGTGGTGGCGACCATTAAAGGAAGCAGCTGCTAGCAGAGGATTAAACACAAGTGCAGCCCAGTAGCTTGGAAGTCTGATTACATTATAATGATAATTTAATTATAATGAGAAACTTAAGGTTTATGTCTTTATTATGAAAAACAGAAGTGTGAAGTGACGTCTTCCAAACTACAAAGATAACAGTGATTGAGCAAAGTATGAAAACATATTTTATTAAAGATTTACGTACAGTAATGAAAACATCAGCTTCTGAAATATCATTCAGGTCCCACTCAGCGCTCACACCCGAAACCTAAACATCTGCTACAAACAATTTGGCCTACACACTCATCAAGCTACGAAAGTCCAAAGGTTTGGCAGGCTGTCCGAGTGAAATCATCGTAAGTTAGTCCCAGACTCCATTAAGACCAAAACACCATCACCCTCTCTGTTAATCACCTGAGGCTGCGATGGTGTAACTGGCACAGTTTTGATTGGAGGAGATCCCGTCACAAGTCATTATCAAGAAAACACACACAGAAGAATGAACATTGTGCTCCACAGGCACAAGAGTATTTTCCCCCCTAAACTTAAGGATTAAACCCACTTAAAGAACTCAAGATTTCACTGCTAAACGAGCAGGAACTTGGAAGGAGTGTGTGCTCCTGTGGGATGTGGAGAAAATACACTTTCAGACGGCTTTAGAGCATTTCTACTTAAACTGGGCCACAAGTGTTTCTATGTTCCAGAGTACTGGCCGAGAAGGTAAACACAGTTGACTGAATATTTGAATATTTGTGCAGGATGACGGAGAAAATATACGATTCGTACGCAACAGTATTTCTGGCACTGGGGAGAACGGATCCTCAATCAAGGCCAATGCTTTATCTCACAGTTTTCCAGAAAATTATTCAGATTCAAACTAAAACCTCTCTACCCTTTGCCCTCGTTCAGCCTCTCCACCAAGTTTCGTGACATTCAGCTGAGTAGTTTTTTTTCACAATCTTGCTGGCACAACAGAAAAACTCTGGCGTTTGATGGAGGAACCACGTATAGACAAGACTTAGTCCAAAGGCTGGTTTCAGCTCTGTGAAACGAAAGAGCCATCATTCATCAGCCTCACTGGACTTCATGTAAACTGCAGAGTTACAGCCCCTCTAAACACCACTTCCATTCAGAGAAGCATATTTAAGGCCTGGTTGGCTGTTGCTGGACGAGCTCGCTGGTCTCCAGGCGGCACCGTCGTTCGAATTGCCGACTTCAAACACTTCGTGAATGGCTTTTCGGAAACAGTGAAAATTGTACTCTATCAAACCTGCAAAGAAAATCAAAACTGTTTTGTTTAAAATGCCCAAATTCACAAATGAAAAGTGAGCATGTTTACAACTGTGTATAGTGTTTGTGTGTTTATTATACTAAAAAAATCATTTTTTACGTCAAAAGATTTTCCTGATAAAGCCAACACGAGCAATTACAAAAAGTTAAAGTACGCACCTTTCCTCTCAAAGCTCTCCTCTCTGAGGATGCAGACGAGCGCGAGGAACTTCGTGACCTCTTTCAAATAAAGCACTGTGGTGTTATTGAGCTTGATGATCGCCAAAGACTCCTCATCGTAGGCGGAGCTGCTGCCGTCCTCCAGCCTGACAGGGAAAGAGAAAAGCACCTCTAAATGCTGCTCTTCACCAAAGCTCAAAACGAATCTGATAACTTTTCTCACCCGTAAATGCTGGAGATGTCGATGACCACGTCGATCATGTCACAGCAGAGTTCGTAGGACTGCATGTCCACAGGAGCGCTGTCTGTGGCTATGTAAATCTTGCTACTGACATCGAATAGGAAGGCCTTTTCAATCCCAGAGTGCTGCAAAGCATGAGGGATGTTTTTTATAAGAAAAAAAACACAATGAGGCTTCTTATTGTGGTTCAAATAACATAAATGAAACATACAGATATGAAAATGTTCAAAAGGTTCTCCAGTGTCGGCAACTGAGGAATGAGCTTCTGGACGACTTTACTGAACGCCTCGAATATGGAGTGGTCATAGATGCTGGTCAGGTAGAAGCTGAGGACACAAAATATAGATGAAGAGAAAGTTACCAAAAACTGAGATAGAAGTCTTAAGTTTTAGCTTCTGAGCATCTCTGCTTTCCAAGGGTGTCCTAAAACCTTTGAGGCCTAATCATCGCCACTGATGACTGTAACCCTAACTCTAAGCATGCAGTATCAGAATATGTAACATCTGTTCTTTTTAAAATGTTCTCCCAGGTCTGGGCAATCAGGTTACAAAAGAACTATTTACATTTTATTTCCTACTAAAAGAAAGGACTAGGGTCAGGTTTGAGATGAAGGTCAGGTTTGGTAGACCTCAGAGGTAAAAGATTGGCTGTGCTGTAATTTCAGCAACAGAGAATCCCAAAATTGAAAACTGAATACCTACCCTATCAACAAATAGTTGAATATTTGGGTTTAAGAACGAAACTATTTACCAATCCAGTCTTTGCACGATGGCTCTGACTAATAACTTGAGAAATCTCATATACTGTATCTATATTTAAGAGCCACTTAAGAGTCATCAGTCACATCTTTCACAATCCAAGAGAATCCTTAATTTTGCTAAAAATATTTGGGATTTTGCCCCATGTTGTCAGATTAGTTTGCAGTGTGGCTAATGCTGCATTCATGATGCTTGTAACAGTAGCCATGCCCAAAGTCAAGAGTACTGCAGCCCACTTAAAAACCAGAAAATCCTCTGGGCCCACCCAATCTTAAATGTTCACTCTATTTAAAATACAACAGAAAGTGATTCATTTACTTGAAAATTTTATTAAAAAAACAAAAACATAATCACCAGCTTTTGGCTATAAATTGCTAATGCTACCCAGTCATATGTAAAGTGTTAAAGCCAATGTGTGACTGACCTGTCACTGGGAGACAAACTTTAATACAATACAAAAGCAGTAAATTTAGGTCAGAGTAATGAATAATATCACAAACTAACCACCTCCTGTTACCACTTTTAATTCACTTTTTATATAAATAAATACATTTTTATAAATATGTAACCGCTCATACATGTGAGCAATTTAAAACTGAATTTCTGTTATTACTTCAGTCCACCTGCATTACCTTTTACAATCCAGCAGTGGGCCCCACACTTTAGGAATTACTGTGTTAGGGGAATATCTGGACAGTCTATTACTGAACAGGATCAGTCTTAGCTGTCTTAGTTACTAGTATGAATGTTAAACTATACCTTAACCATGATAAGAAGCTCTGTAGTATTTCACCCGTGTAGACACGTCAGACTCTCACCTGAGGTGAACCTTCTCCAGACTAGCATCTGCCAGGTCATCGTTGGCCCTCTGGTGAATGTCCCTCTGTGTTTCTATTTTGTGGTCGTCTGACAGACCGTCTACTTTGTGGATGAACACCTCAAAGTTGATGTCTGGATTCACTTTGTAGGCTCTGGATACAGTTAGATGTAACCGGCTGAGGGCCTCCATGTAGTCATCCTGGTAACAGAAGACAGGATGTGTTGATTCAGTTAACACATCATTTAATTCACCACCCAAAACGTAAGCACCAAGTCACACTTAAGTCACCGTACCTGAGCGTCGATGACAAAGATCAAAGCACCGGTTCCCTTGAAGATCATCTCACTGTCAAATGTGGGGTCGAAGAAATCAACCTGGCCGGGGAAGTCCCAGATCTGGAAGTTGACAAAGGAACTGCCGGAGATGTCGTCCTTGTAGATTTTGTTGGTGCTTTCGAGGAATAAAGTCTCATTGGGTGACATCTTGTGGAAAACAACCTAAGCAGGGATGCACAAAGATTACAGTTACTCTCAGAAATTTATACATCACCAATTTGCTACATTCAGATGAACAGAATTAACTTTTTGGGAAATGATAAGTAATGCACTCAACCACCATGACCTGTACGCACACTCACCACGCAAGACTCCACAGCTGAAGAAAAAGCATGTTGAAGCGTGTTTAAAGTTTGCTGAACAACATTTAGACAAGCCTGTGAAATACTGGGAGAATACAGTCTGGTCAGGTGAGAGGAAAACTGAACTCTTTGGATGCCAGAATACACACCGTGTTTGGTGGTCAAAAGCCACTGCATATCACCCCAAATACACCATACCAATAGTAAAGTTTGGAGGTGGAAACACCATGGTGTTCTGGCATGCTTCATATAATCGAAGTAAGGTTGGAAAAATGTACTGAGACATTCCTGATAAAAAGAAATGAGGGTGGACGTTTCAGCAAGACAATGATCCCAAACACACAGCCGAGGAAACTCTCAGGTGGTTTCAGAGAAAGAAAATAAAGCTGCTAGAATGGCCCAGCATAACACCTGACCAGAATCCAAGTGAAAATCTATGGAAAGAACTAAAGGTCAGAGGTCGTAGAAGGGGTCCACAGAACCTTCAGGATTTGAAGACTGTTTGCTCAGGCGTGATTCTGGCTCATTCATGTGACTAGTTTCTCCATACAGGAGGAGTCTAAACTGTCACAGATAAAGGCTTTTGTACGAAATACTAAATCATCAGGCGTGATTCTGGCTCATTCATGTGACTAGTTTCTCCATACAGGAGGAGTCTAAACTGTCACAGATAAAGGCTTTTGTACGAAATACTAAATCATTTTCAGTAAGCATGTTCAATAATCTTTTCTGGTGTCATTTCTCATTATTACACATAATTGATGGACATCTATGGTTTCATGTCTTTGCATGTGTGGATTGGATGGGTTGTTACTGACATACTGGCTTTTAGAAATATATACTATACTTAGAAAATTGGTGATGTGTTCAATCCTTTCTTTTTTTTTAATTCGCTGTAGATATATATCTCATACTGAAACAAACTCCCACGTTACGACTGGCTTTAGTTTTCAGAAGTCAGAAACTTTTCTAAAGTCTGGCTTTTACTGAATGGCTGTGAAGAAAGCGGCCATGGCTGTTATCACAGGTCACCTGCAGGTTAACATGTCATCCGCTAAATCCTGGGTCAAAAACTCCAAGTCACCACAAAGTCACATGCTATGCCAATTTTTGAGGCCTGTGATGAAATCTTTCACAAATAAACGGAAATGCACCAACAAAAAAGACTGAAACTTCCTTATTATCAGTGGTCTGCACTGTCCCCTCACAGCAATAAAGTTGTTGGTTGGAACCCCAGCTCGGGCCTTTCTGTGTCGAGTTTGCCTGTTTGGACTTCTTCCCACAGGCTGAAGACGTGTATGTTACTTTATTTGGCGATTTTAATTTGGGCATGTCTGTGAGATAAAGTGAATTGTATAGGGTAAACTGATATATGCATCTATGGTTAAAATGTGACTTTTAGTCTAAAGCACTTGAGTGGTCACTAATACTGGAAAAGCACTATAATAATGCAAATCCATTACATAATGGATTTTGTTAGACTGGTGCAGAGCAGGCTGTGTTGTTCTTGGTCAAAGGCAACAAGACTCAGTTTAAATTTAAGCTGATTATGTTCTTTAGTTTAGTTTCATGAGTTAAATGCTCCCTTTTTGTATCAGCTTTACATTGCCTAGAGATCAAAAAGCAGCTGAGATACTTAAAACATGAAACTTCTGCTTATGTCTTGTTGAATTGAGTTGGCTAAATCCATAACAGAACAGCTGACCACAAATGAAGCTGACAATCAAAATTTTCATATGACTAATTGTTAAGAGTCATTTCTCACTACTACCCTAAAAAAAAAATCTTTTTTTTTTTTTTTTTTTTTTTTTTTAAAAAAAACAAATTAATTTTTTTTTTTAAAATTTTTAAAAAAAAAAAAAATTTTTTTAATCTAG
>VUQG01002596.1:55007-65925 GCA_015106755.1 Etia nguti
TACCGAATTTACCGGAGGAACCCACCCGAGGGATTAATAAAGTTCTATCTAATCTAATCTAATCTACCCTGGATCTAAAGGTTCATCTACCTCTCAAACCTCTTCATTCCCTCGGGATGAATAAAGTATTATCAATCAATCAATCAATCAAAGCTAACTTTGGGGTCACTACCGTGGATCATCGGCCTCCATCTCAGCCTATCCCTAACCTCCTTGTCTGTAACACAAACGTGTCCTCCTCTACTACATCCATGAAGTTTTCCTTCTGCCTGGCAGCTCCACCTTCAACACCCTATTGTCCAGTGTATCCACCAGTCCTCTGCACATGCCTGCCTCTCTAAACCATACATCATAGCAGGTCTCACTCTCTCTTTGAAATCTTCCCTTTCACTCTTTAAATCCTTCTGTCACACCTGATACTCATCTGTTTGGATGATTGACTGCGAGTATTTGAACTCACTTCACCTCCTCTACTAATTGCAGGTTCACTGTTACAGTTTTCGATTCAGTTTAAACTAGTGTTTAGTTTTAGTTTTTTAACGTTATAACAGGTGGGTTGACCGGTTTGGCACCACACTTCATGTCTTTTATACATAACCTCAAACATCTGTAGCAAGACCCCCGAGGCTCCTTTAAGTGTACATGTAACCAAACTGTTTCCTTTGTTTGCTTTTTGTTTACTAGGAACTCAGTATTTTCTTGTCCTGTGGTGATCTGGGTGGTGTTCAGGCACAGATAAATGACCATACCTTCTGTATAGAGGACTTGCCGCTGCGCCTCAGCCCCATCAGCAGGATCCTGGGTTTATCAGCTGATGTCGGGCTCTCCTCCAGGTCTGGCACCTCCACCCCGTAACCAAAACTTTTGGGGAACGACCCCACGACGCCGTAGCTCCCTGGTAATGTAGTATCCTCGTACTGAATATTCATCCTGCCCTTTATTATCTGACTTGTTCGCTCGCTCTTCTTCAATTCCGCCTCAAGCCTCCAGAAAACTCGCTGAATAATCCGAGCAGGAATGCTGTTGTCCAGGAATTTCACAACGAGCTAGCATGGCAAGCTAAGCGTTAGCAGGTAGCAGGAGTGCGGTATTTAGGTCTCAAAATACGAGGCCAGATAGTAGCGTATCCATGTGAAGCTTGCTACACAAGTTGACAGAATCTTCAGCTATCCTAATACCGGCGTAGAGTTTGTTAAATCAAACTAAATGGATAAGAAATGACTCCAAAAAGGCTAACTTGGACGTAACTTGGACATTCCGCCCCCTTTAGCTTTTTAACCCCTCCCCTTTCCGCTAATTGGCTACACTCTCCAAACATTATCATGTGACAAGCAGTCCAACAGACAAACGGTAAGGATACGGAAGCGGTGAGTAATGTTTTGGGGGGATTTTGGACATCTTATATTTTATTTAATCTAATTATATTTACATAAATACTTTAAAGAAAACGTTGCGTAGATTTAAACCTTTGGTACAGCACTAATGCGCTACTGCATATTCCAAAACGTACTTAATAAGTATGTGTTTGATGTAGATCATGTGCTCTTTCGTTTGTAGTTAGCTTGTTCGAAGTGACATGAGGATGATTCATTTACGCACTTAAAGTGAGCTGAGTTTCTAATACAGATATAAATATACCCGGGACGACCAGCTGTAATAAACTGGAAGCTTTGGAGATACTGGGAAGCTCAGGGCTGATTTCCTGTCGAACATTTTTGTTGTACTTTCCCCGTTACTTGATATTCATTCACATGCAGGACCACTGACTGTATACAATCATGCAGCAGATATCTTTTGACAAAAATGGACCGGTGCAATTATCAACCATGACAGACAGGAGTTTATAAAAAGGTTAAATGACAAAGTGGATTTGTAATAAATAGAAGTATACAGCATTTAACTGAATACCAGCAAATATTGCTTATATAGAGACATAACATTAATAAATTCATATTGCTGAGAGATTCCAGGGGTCTGTTATTTCTTGGATGTTGATAAAATAGGAAAAACTAGTTCATTCTGTTTCCGTGTGTCAGGACTCAGAATGGCAGCCGTCCTTTTGTGTTTTCTCCTGGCTGCGCCAGTGCTGCCTGTTACCTCCAGCCCAATTCATGACTCCGACAATGGGACCGTACCACTAGTGCTGTGGCATGGGATGGGTAAGTGACTCTGTTCTGTGTCACTGTAGGGATATATTGAAAACAATATTAAAAATGGCACCTTTTATAGTCTTCACAAAAAAATGTAAGCATAAGCCACCTTTCTGAAAGTATACTACAAACCAGTATTCATAATAACCATAAACACACAGTACACCATGCTTTAAAGACAGTTTATGAGCTGATGTAGAGTGTTTTAAGTTCCAGAGACATATATAAGGGGTTGCTGAATGTTAAAGGTCTGATTTGCAGAGGCCCATGCGATCCAAAATCAGCATCCTCTTCAGCCATACTGCTGTGACTGGTGCAGATGCTCAAAGTGACTAATTGAATAATTAATTATTAATTGGATAATTACAGTGGAATTGACTGTTACTACAGTGACTTATTGGCAGTGTGGGTGTTTAATATTTTCATTATCAAATTGTATCATTTTTTTCTAATTCAGTTTTTCAGTTCGAATACTGAAAGTTGTTTTCAAGCAAAACTGTGAACGAAATAAAATTTCATTGTGGCTAAAATCACAACCAGAATGTTTTGTGAAACCATGAAACATCCAGTGTTCCTCTTTTATTTTAGCTTAAGAAGCTTTAAGATTGAAAAACTCGCCTAACAGTACATAGTTTCTGTCCTATGTTTAAACTGAGATGCATATTTAATCTTCATCTAATTTTTCACAATATGTAATAGAACTGAATAATTTCCATGTTTTTATGTAAACTTGCCATGAAAAGGATCTTTAAAATCTCTGATGTGATAATTAAGCCTTTGTTTTGGGGGTTTTTTAGAAGATGCATCCACAGATGAGTATTCATTGGGATTTTGTTGTATTTTACACGCAAAATCTTGAACGGTACAAAAAAAAAGTTAACTGTGATGCCTTCCCCCCCACTATTCAGTGCACACTTTAATAACTTACCTTGGTAACATGTGACTCGTCACTTCCTGCTGATGAAAGTGAAAGCCACATGTTTACAGCAAAACTGCAGTGAGATAAAAACCTGAGCTGTAATGTGAGAGATGAGGAGTGTGCTTAAAACTGATAGGCTGCTCATTAAATCCTATACTAGAAGTATAGTATAATAGAAATCCCAGCTGAGGAAGTGAAAAGAAAAACACTTTCTCTTCTTCCTCAGGCAAAAAAAAGACACTACGTCCATCTCAGAGTACAGAAGATTTTAGAGCTTGAACCAAAGAAGACTGCTCTGCACTGAGCCTCTATCTGATTTATATGTATTTAAAATAAGCCATAAAAATACTGTGGATATGCCTGATTTCATTTAATAAAGTTGGACGATAAGGCTTGTGTTTATTCGTATTTTCTTCATTAGGTGACTCATGTTGCAACCCATTCAGCATGGGCTATATTAAGAAAATGGTTGAGCAGGAGATCCCAGGAGTTTACGTGCTCTCAGTGATGATTGGAAAAAACATAAAAGAGGTAACCTCACACTGTAAAGACATTTGTGAAAGTGAAAATATTTTCTGTGAAGAAAATGGTCTTTGCATTAGTCACATGGTAATGTCAAAAGGGTTCAAGGAATCTTTTACACTAATTTTCAGATATAAATTTATATTCTTGGGCTCTATGTTTGCACTGTTCAAAATAATCCTTATTTTTACCCGGATGCATCCCTTTGAAACAAGATATTTTAGCTCCTCCCTCTTTAAGGACAACTTTCTTCTGATTGGCTCCCTCTCATAAACAGAAGGTTTTGGGACATGTATTACAGAGTCACGAATAGATGTCTGATTTCATTATTGGAAGCTTTAATTTAATATGAGCATGCATCATTATGAGAGCATACTACATTTAACCTGGTACCAAAATATAGGTAGAAAAGAGAAGCTAGTTATGCCGTTGGTTATATGACCTTTGAAATTTACCTGGAAAAAAAACTTTTAAAGTTTTCTCCAGTGAATCATCAAGAAAAAGACGAAATGCCAATCCTTGCTTTTTTTATTCGACATCATAAACATTAAATTGTGCAGCTTTGTGCCTGGAAAAAACGATATTTCTCATTATATTAATGCTCAGAGTTCATTAAAGAATTTTTCTTTTTGGAAAAAAACGACAAACAATAATTTAGCTTTAGATTGTGGCAGTGGTAGCGGGTGTAAAATTGATTTGACTGCAGTTTTAACAGATTATGTGCGTTTTGTTTTTCTGCTCTGTACTTAAGAAATTATAAAGACTCACACGTTTTTGAAAAGTGCAATTTTTAAAAAGCAAAAATTTCACCTCATCTCTGTAACTAGTGGAATATTAATAGTATGAAAGTAAAAATTTAAATGGCATTAAAGGTAGAGTGTGTGAAATCTCACCACTAGATTTTTAGTAGATTGCGGATTGTAGAATTCAGCTTTCTTACCCATCCCAGTTAAAGTGCATCATTCACAATGACTGCAGGCTGTTAGTCTTTACCTTAGCAATATGCTGGATGCCCATATGTATTTACTATTGGATGATTCTGTAAAACTTTGTAAAAGGAATCCAATACGAGTCAGTGAAGCCCACTTCTGTCCACTGACAGCAATACCGAGATGAGTTGTTGAGGATATGCTGAACTTTTCTATCAGTAAGTGCTGCTGTTTATGCTGCTATTAGCTGCTGTTAGCCTCTGTTAAGTGCTGTTACCTGGCATTTGCTGCTATTAGCTGACATCAGTGAAACTCTTTGAAATTTATCGAATGTTTTTGATGACTTGGACACTCGTATGATGTGACAATGTCAATCAGAGGGAAAATGTGATTTATTTATTTTAAATTTCATTTTATTTTTTAAGGATACTTAAACTTAACGTTAGCTGGCGTAATGTTAGCTTATAACCAGCTCTTGTTGTTTAGCTGGCTCATTTTCCAGTAATGGGAGGGTTACATGTTTAATCTGGTGACGATAAGTAATTGTGAAAATATTAGGAATAAATAAACATGTTTGTGTTCGTGTTTAAGCCCTGACTTCAGTGAGATGAGATTTAAGAGGATGAATGTGGGAGGAGAGAGCGGTGGTGGAGGAGGAGACTGACATAATAGAAAGAGACAATGAAAATATACATGCAATGTTAAATGGTTTGAAAGAACTATTTGTGATCTTTAAATAAAAAGTAACTTGTAAGGCGATGTTCATCTTGCTCTCAATTATATGTGTCAATCTCTACAAGGTGAGGCAACACAGCAGCTTCCACAAACCAGCGACTACTCCTGTGTATTTTTAATAGATTCATTCTAAGTTTATGATAAGGGATCAATTTGTTATTTTTTATTAAATAACTTCAAAAGATTGCTTACTTCCTGTACCTTTTAAAGACACTAAAGCTGTTGTACAGACTGGACACATAGATAAAACTTCCTGTAATGCTGTTTCACAGCTAAAAAATGGCTGTCATCCTACTAAGACATCGCATTACTTCACTGCCTTCAGAAGATGACTCAGGGCCACTCTTCCTCTCACAGAAACACACAGTAAAAGTGAATATATGACATGTTTAATAAAGAACAGATTCTTCTTTTTTTTTTTCTTTTTTTTTTTTTCCTCTAACTTTAACAGTCCCACCGCAGCTTTCCACACGACGTGTGATGACTCCTATTCTGTGGTATTTGCAGTAGTGGTGACATAAGTTACATCAGAAAAATGGCTTCTTTACAGCTTCACTGTGTGACTCCTCTGTGTTAATATTTATACCAAACCTGCACGGGCACGGCTTTGATCTGTGGTAACGCCGTAACTTTATCTCTCTGCTCGTTTTCTTCTTTTAATCTGTCACTTGTGATTTGAACTTTTCATGTTTTTCCTCCTACAGGACACAGAAAATGGGTTTTTCTCAGATGTGAATGAGCAGGTGTCCATGGTGTGCAATCAGCTGGCTCAGGACCCCAAGTTGAAGGGAGGATACAATGCGATGGGCTTCTCCCAGGGGGCGCAATTTCTGTATGTAACTCCTGTTCTGGACTCTGATTGGGTTTTCTTACGTGTTATGCGCGAGAAATTGGAAGCTTTGTGTGTTTGAAAAAACCTAACTCTCAGGCCTCGGCACGTTTCCTGCTCGTAGTTTTTGTCTCCTGACTGAAATGAGGAAGCTCGCTCTGACTCTTTGTCCCGGTTCCTCTGTTCGCAGGAGGGCTGTGGCTCAGCGCTGTCCCTCTCCACCAATGAAAAACCTGATCTCTGTTGGCGGTCAGCACCAAGGTGACACTATAATGATAACTTTAGCTCACTTCCCTGTGAGCAGAGCTGACAGTAAAATAAACGATGTGCTCAAATCATATTCTAAGCTTATAGTACTTTCTGCTGTATGGGGGACTTTCTAAGAGGCACTTGAGTATTTTATACTGATGTTAATTACAGTAAATCCTAATTTTGTTCATGTATGTGTTGGAGTAAGACTCATTTCCTGCAAAAAAAAAAAACCTGATCAAAGCCTTGGACCACGTTGTGTCTTTACACTTTAAAATTACATACTCTGTATGTTACAAGTGTAGTTAACTTGTAAAATAAGATCAGTCTATTGTCATTAAATCAGCTGCACATAAAAGTTCAACTTGAGTCTGTAGCTCCTTCTGTTTGAGGTCAGACTTATTATTATTATTTATTATTCTGTTCAGCTCTATGTACAAATCACAGGTAATCTTTGAAAACAGAACTTCTCTCATGGCAAATGAGACACATTCGGGCCTCCATGTAAAGATGTAAACGGCTCAGTCTCCCACTGGAGACTTATTAAGAGCCTCAAGTGCTATGTGGGCCAGACCAGCGAGCTATGGGAGTGAGCGGTCCATGTCATTTCCTGACAGTTTTCTATGCTGCCTACAAATTCCTGACAGCTTCCAAACAAGCTGGCATCTAACCCTGTGTGTTTTTTGAATCCTCAGGTGTGTACGGGCTGCCCAGGTGTCCTGGGGAGAGCTCTAAAATCTGTGACATGATTCGTGAAGCTCTAAATAAGGAAGCTTACTGGGGCTGGTTTCAAAAGCAGTAAGTTTTCCGTCTTGCACCAGCCTGTTGTGCCTGTTGTTCCTGTTAAGTCATGTCAAGTATCTCGTGACGCGTTTGTGTGTTTGTGGTTATCAGCCTGGTGCAGGCCCAGTACTGGCATGACCCTTTGAACGATGATCTCTACAAGAAGTACAGCCGCTTCCTGGCCGACATCAATCAAGAGCGGGTCAGTAGAGCCAGAACAACCCTGTAATCAGTATAAGGAGGTCGCAGTAGTGTAGACAGTGGCTGTGTTAGGACCACAAAAAGGAGATTGAGTTTTTTTTCCAGCATCTCGGTGTTTATCGGCAGCTGGAGGACTGAATCTACTCCGTCTCTGCCATCTGCTGATAAAGACAAAGAGATGCAGCTTAGAATAACTATAGTAGTGGACTTTGGTGCCTAAGGAGTTTAGTTAATGGTTAATAAATTATTTACTGTAGTCTCAAAGATGAGTTATAACCATTAAATGTTCTCAAGGTACAACACACCTTTATACGCTTTTACATTTCTTTATTTTCCATTAAAACCAAGAAGTGAAAAAAACAGAAGGCAACACAGAAGGAAGACGGCTGCTGCTACTGTATAAGATCCTTAAGTCCAGTGAAAGGTATTAATTAAAAGACAATGAGATTACACCCTATTAGTGCTTAACAGTGTGCTCCAGTGGGTCAACACGTCCACAAAGAAGAAAGTCTGTGTCGGGCCATCAGTGTGAAACTGAAGTTTGCCCACTGACGTAAACTGCTGTTTAGATCGCTAAGAGCTTAACCCTTTTATTAATGGACAGAGGACCAGATTAGACTGTGTGGCCACAAACTGACCTGCAGGGTTATCTCTGCCAATCCATAAATCAGTCAACTTCTCAATAATCGCTTAATAAAAACCAGTCAAAGAGCTGTTTCACAATTTGGTAACCCTCATCTGGTTCTCTTCATGCTGAGCTATGACGCACAAGGAAATAATTTATTCACATTATGTCCTTTAAACTCTTTGTTTAAGGTAGAGAAAACCACACAAGACACATGGAGACATTTACTTTTATTTATACAATTCCTGACTCTGATTGATTTTGTTAAATCTTGGTACACATCTGCAAAGTTCTTTTTCCTTTTTGTTGAATAATTTATTTGTTTTCTACTAAAGGCGGTGAACGAGACTTACAAGAAGAATCTTCAGCAGCTAGAGAAGTTTATCATGGTCAAGTTCCTGCAGGATTCTGTGGTGGATCCTGTCGATACTGAGGTACCAAACATAATGCACATAGTTTTTTTGTTTTTTTTTAAGGTAATTTAAAGATTAACAGAACTAAAAACACAATGTGAAGAAAACTTCTGCGACTTCTTGTTCAAAGTGTCTGTGTAATGTGTTGAAGAGATGTAAGCTAAAGTTGAATGAACTGGAGCCAGCTTGTATGTTCATGTAATACCAGTTTACACCACAAGATGGCGCAGTAAGTCAGTGCAACCTTTATTTAACCCACTAAGTACAATAACGGTGGTTTGGCGGAAAGAGCAGTAGCGCTGAAAATCATCCCAGCATACAAGCTGGTGAAATTCTGTCCCCTGATGACCAAAGTTTTAGCTAAATTCTGCACAAGTCAGTTTCAAAAAATACTTTTTTAAAGCATAAGGTTAAAACTGCTGAATAAAGGCCAGTCACTGTCTTGTCCTGACTCTTCTCGCAGTGGTTCGGCTTCTTGAAAACTGGCCAGTCCAAAGAGACCGAGACTCTACAGGAGAGCGTTCTCTACAAGGAGGTAATCACTTCAGGGTCTCCGATGAGGGAAGAGAGCTGTGAGGACAGTTTAACCCGTGAAAATCACAACCACACTGAATTTCTTGATATTTTCTTTTCCCTCGTTGGTTGCTATTTTACAGTTTTATTGTTCTGTAAGCATTAATGTGAGATTCCAGAACAGGACATATTTGTACTGCAAGTCTGTGCACAGATAACCCCTGTTTTTATTCAGTATTTGATCTCAGACTTTTTGTCAAGTCAATTTATTTATATGACTCATAGAAACACAACAGATAGTGACTAAAATACTGCACAGTAAGCAAAACTACAATTAACTCAAGAACAATAACAATGAAGCTAAATGCTTTTCATGAACGTACGTATAGATTGGTAAACCTTGGGTTGACTTAAGTTGATGTGAGCACTGAGCCTAACTGGGTATGGTGAACTTGCTTTGTAGTTCAAGGAAGGCCTGAAGCAGGTTAGGACTGCAGCACAAGTTACCATGGCAATGGAGGCCAGTAGGAAATGAACCACCTTTGTAAAACTTAGATTTACCTCGATAAGTATAGATCTGTTTTTATTTTGCCTGTTTACCTTACCAACAATTCAGAAGCATTATTTATTTATTTTGCCTTAACCGCCTTACGATGGTTCTGCATGTAGCAGGATATACCAGTACATTTACTTGGATCGCTTAGTTCAGTTTTCCATCAGCAAATGTTTTTCAGCAGTTTAATCAAACTTTGCTGCACATGCCGGTTGTAAAACAGACCCTCTATTTGTGTGTGCAGGATCGTTTGGGTCTGGCGGCGATGGACAAAGCAGGGAAGCTGGTTTTTCTAGCCACCGAAGGCGACCACCTCCAGTTCAAAGAAGAGTGGTTCAAAGCCAACCTGCTGCCTTATTTACACTAAAGCAGCACCATACTGATAGTCTGATTGCTGTAACTGCAGTCGAAATCAAGAGCAATATAATGCCAGTTTAACAGGAAGCTCAAGCTTAGCAGAAAGCATCATTCACTCCTTTTACACTGATCATTTCCAGCATGTTGGCTTTTAATCTGTGTCTTGTGATGCCATCATAATTTTAGCAGTCACATGCGCAGTTTACTGATGAGGTCAAACACTATTTATCATTGTTGGCAGGTTTAAGCCACTTTTTTGCCTCATTTGAATCTTTTAACTGTGAAATAATGCTTCTGTACAAATTAAACATGTCAATACAATAAAGACACCCAAATACGTTGATTTATTGCAACATTTTTAATGATGTCTCCAGTACTAATGAGCAGATTTGAGTTTGGACCCCCCAAAAAAGAGAAATTAAAAGAGGTAAACAAAAACAAGAGACAAAAGAAAATTCAGCGAAGAGCTCCACAGCTGCAGACATGAGAAGGAGCAGGATGCTGTTGGTCAGGCTGATATTCAATGACTATTCATATCTGTACAGGTGATTACAGCAGGTGTTTCCAATCACTTACTCCAGTCTGTTTTAAAATTCACTTCCACGGAGTTCCAACAGCTCTTTGCTCTTTATCGCACACTTTTCTTAAATGCCTCCTAACATGGAATGGTTTTTTTTTTTTTTCCTTTCATTCAGGAATGTCCTGTGCAGATTTAAGTGAAAACTTACTTTAAACCGTTCAAACATCATCTAGATGGTTTTATGCTTTAAAAATGATGTGAGAGAGAGTGGTTTTGCACAGCTTGTTTTTACTCTGGTTTTATGTGCTCAGAGAACTTGTTTTACATCATTATCCACTATGAGTCTTATGGTTGCAGTCGTCATCAGTGGAGATGATATGGATGCCTTTATCCTCTTTAAAAAGGGCTTTTTTTTTGTTTTTTTTTGACAAGTGCTTCACCAGTGAATTGCATATAATGGAACAGGAACCTTGAGGCCACAACTTAAGCCAGCCCCCCCAGCTGACCAGGAAGAAGGGAAAGAAATGAGCCTGATTGGCTGCAGAGGAATCAACATTGCCTATTCTAAATTTAGCTCAGCATCATCCAGATCAATTAAAAAAAAAAAAAATGCATACAGA
>VUQG01002598.1:2189-14388 GCA_015106755.1 Etia nguti
CTCTAAATTGAGGAAGCATCATTGATAAATGCATTCCATTCATTTTTCTGACAGAGACACTCATAATTCCCACACTTGAAAGCATTCTTCCATGTGGCGCTGACCTGGGTGGATTTGTCCTGGCGGGGCACACAGCTCGGGCCTTCTGGCTCTTTGGGCCAGTGTCCTTGGAGGTACGGCCCGATGATGGCGTCCAGAGACATCGTCCGCCTCATTCCCGGGCTCAGCTGGTGGGATCTGGCCTTTCTAGCTGTCAGTTTTGCAGAGACAACTTTTTTTATTATTTATAAAAAGCTTAAAAATAATCTACACTAATCAGTTTTTCCTCAGGAACCTTGCAGCACTATAATGGCAGACACTTATTTTAAACGCATTGGATCATTTTCACATCCAAACTAGAAAGCCACACATGTAATTCTACTTTTCACATGCACTGGCCTTTAAATCTATTTTAAAGGTTTTAATGTACTGACAGTAAGGATCAAGAGACTTCATGTCACAGTCATCATCTACACATGATACAAAAAAGACACTAGTGTCTCTTAAAATGGGCAAAAATGCTCTTTAAGACTCTAAAAATACTTGAAAATAGTTTGAATTTGGGGCTACCAATCTCTGGATATTATATCAACACCAAATAGTCAGTTTGATTGACAAGGACAAATTAAAAAATATAAAACATGCCAATAAAATAAAACTGCTGCCTATTTCATCATTTTTCAATCTCTGAATTGTAACTACAGAGTTTGAATACTTTAATATAGAAGTAGCAAAGTTTCCCTTAAAAAACAAACACACACACACACACACACACACACTAACAATAAAAACATATTTTAAAGCTCGTGTTACAGATTAAGATGGTACAGTTTATTTTATGCTTGGATCCGGCTACTAACTTGCCCCCTTTTACTGAGAATTTGCTATCTCAAGTTTGAACTTATTATCTAAAGTCTGCAAATGCCCTACTGGGAAACTAGCAGATAAAGCTGCTGTGCAACTGCGCAGGACTGCAGAAACGCGTACCCAGCTTTCTACACCTATCGTGACACTACGTGAGGTCTTAAACTTGGATGGATAAGGTGCAAAAAGGTGTTGAGCTCATACCTGGCTTCCCATCTATCCTATTGGGTCTCGGTTTGCTGGCCAGCTGATAAGGGACAGTTGCCTTCAGCGGCTGTGGACCCAAAGCAGCACCCCTCGTGTGTCCAGCTCCACTTCGACCGGACATCTTTACAGTGTCAAATCTGGGTCCACTTAACTCTAAATGACTGTTATTAGCTGTGGCTGTCCTGCCTGGTAGAGATGTGGGGGCGCTCTGATGATGGTGGTGGCTGGCTAAAGTTAACCAGCTGCGGCTCTTTCTCCTCTGGTGCTGGTGATGACTACTCGAAGAAAAACCGTTACAAAACTCAAGTCGAGTCATTCAGAGGCCATTTCCGAGTACATACCACTATAACTCGACAAGTAAAACGTAAATACGAGCTTGTGTTCTCGTCTCCTTGCTGCTGGCTTGTGTGGCGAGTTAGCAGCCTAGCAAGCAAAGTTTCTTTGTGAGGATGTTGAGATATTTCACCCCGTTGTCGAAGGAGGAAGCAGCTCCAGTTTCAAAAAGTCACTTTTACGTCAACTCCCACGGCTTCCGAGCAAACTTTAAAGTGTGTTTCATTACAACTTGTCGGGCCGGAGCGTGTTTGTTTTCTCTCTCTTTTTTTTTTTCTTTTTTTCTTTTTTTTTAAAGGTGGCCGTGAAGGACGCGAGGCTGAGCACAGCTTCCTAGCCCTCCGCGTTCTTGTTTCAACGCAAACTCCAAACACTTCCAGCACCACGCTGGTGTGGATTTAATTACGTGTGTGGGCGGACCCTGGTCCCAGATCTCACTTTTTGATTGGTCGGGAAGCTTCAGATTTCAATCCTATTTGTCAGTGCGCCATCAATCCGTCACATCTAGGCCCATGATGTTTGGTGTCCCCGCCCCCAAATTCATATCTCAGGTTAGCTTATTTTTAATGTTAAATTTGTGTTTTAAAAGCAAATTTAAGCCTTTTTAAAGGAGGAAACCGACTATTGTAGCTATACCTTGACACTTGAATCAGCATACTTTATGCTGCTGCAGTAGTTTACATGTATTAAAGGGCCATGCCAGTGCCTTTTCTGGCCTAGCAAGTAAACATTACTTCTGCAGAAAGATCTACAGAGCACTCTCTTAATTAAGAGCAACATTCGTTTGTTATTACACTTGCTTTTGTAAAAATAAGCCCATTGATTCAAATGGCCAGCATAAAAGCTGCAAAGAAAATGCGTTGAAGTACTTAAAGTCATTGCAGCACTAATATATCCACAGCTCCCAAAAAATAAAAGTAGCTCATTAAAGAAAGAAAATAATTGCCTAATTGCCAAGTGAAGTAGAAGTATAAAATAACACAAAATGAAAATAATCATGTAAAGTATGCCTATGAGAGGGCCACTGAAATGTACATAGCTGCTTCTCACTCCTCCAAATTATGTAAATTTTATTGTAGTTTTCATTATACCTTGAATAATGTCACTGCAGAGCAGCTCCACCTTCAGATGCAAAAAGAAATGAAGAGCAAACATGCAGTCATTTACACTGTAAATGTAAAAAAGTACTATATATTAAAACTACTAAAGACAGAGCTGTAAGTGCCATTGGGTGGTAAGCACTGAGACAGTAAGTGGCTGATTTGTTTGGGTGCAGGAAAGACTGTTGCAGACTTCACACAGGTTGGGATGAGGGCTTGTGGTGGCTGATCTGCACATGCTTGTTTGCACCTTCGCAGTAATCCAGTTGGGATCAGCGGCCTTCCTTGTGTTGATTGACCTGAGCACCAGCCTCACTTGATGTTGCTGTAAGGTGACTGCCAGGGCTCTGGAGTCTGGGGAGGCTGAGAGGATGACACTGAGTGCTGCTGTGAGGCCTCAAAGCCTCTGTAGCTAGTGAATGAGGTGATCTTCCATCTTCCTCTTTTATCCCGCTCTCCAGCTCAGCTCTCGCAGGATTGTACAGAGCTCTGCAACCTGATCTTAGAGTCAGAGCCACTGTCTCTGAAGACGATCCTGAGCTTCCCTGTCATCCAGGTTTTCTGGCAGTGGTATTATCAGCAGGGTACTTGATGCAGAACAGAACAGACTCCGTGTGTTCAGCTGATGTTCAAATATGTCCCAAACAGTGTGTTCAAAACAGTCCGGTAGTTATGAGAGGGCTTCCTGAGGTCAGGTTTGATAGTCTTCAATAGTCTTCAGTTGTGGCTTTGTTTGTTTTTTTTTGTCTCCTGAGAGGGGTGCAAGCAGGAGTGAGGAGAAGAGAGAGGTGGTCCGACTGGGCTTAGTGGGGGAGGGGTATGGCTTTATATGAATGCTTGATATTTGAATAAACACGATCAAGTGCATTTTCTGCCCTAATCAGGCTGGTACACACGTAAATGAATCCAAGAAATACTGAGTTAAGGTTTGTCTGATGCCATCAGGGTGAAGCTGCTGTCTGTTTTGCAGGAATTCCTGCTAAACCCTGGGATCAGGTGGAATGCAGACAGCAGCGACAATCACCAGTGTTATTTTGACATATTTGTCTTCCCCTCCACTGGTTTGCATTCACTGCAGTACAACAATAAAATAATATTGATGTAACATGCTTGATTTCCTTAATTTATCATATGTAAACATCATAAACCTTGCTAGAATTTGCTAGTTTCTTTCTTACAGTAGCACTTCTGTAGGCTCTACTCTGCATTAGCCTTTGCCAATAATGTTATTTGACAAAAAAAGCAAGACTTGGCTAATTAAATCAAACTTTCAAGAAGTTGTTTTTAAATACCCACAATGTAAAAAAAATGGATCAACACCAATGGATGAATAAGCATAGGAGAAATATAAGCAAATTCCAACATAGTTTGTAGAGCTCTTAGCCGTGATATAAAGTCCATGTTATCTGCACTAAATGAGCTAGAACATGCAAACTCCCCCAGAGCGGTCATCAGCTTCATACATTTGTTTATTTGTAGACTAATTTCCCCTTCATGCAATCCTGAGGCCCAGTTGGGTGTGTGTGCACCATCTGGGTGGACTGTGAAGTGGTTATGGGTGGTGTGCGTGCGTATGTGTGTGCGTATATGAGACAGTGTGCATTGTGGAAGATAAATATCCTGACTGTGTAAAAAGGGAGTGCCGATGGTGGGACAGAAGAAGAGGGCTGAGATAAGAAAACGCCACTTTTAGAAGCCAGACAAGTGTAAGACTCGCCATCCGACGCCCTCAGCAAAAGCAAACTCTCCTGAAACATGCGTGTCTTACACGGGACCCTGTCTCCGTGCTTAGATAACACATTTGCTTGCCGGGACACCAGAATGGGACCAAGAGGGCTTTATCACAGAAAGATGAAGCGTTAAACCATGTGTTTGGCAGCGTGCTCATCTGTCTAGTGTAAATTGAAGCCAGCAATTAATGTCACTCTCACAAAACCACCAAAGACAAAGACAAATAACTAAACACAGCTTAGCACCACCCCACAGGCATCCATTCATTTACAGCCTGGGAGTTAATTGGACAGTATGTCGACCTGGAATGTATCTCCCATATAATGCTTTTCCAACATTTACCAAAGGACTTCCAGCTCCTGTTTGCTCAGCTCTGTGTATTTGTCTGAGTTAATGAATAAATGAGCCTAACCTCTGACCTCATGTGAGCTATCTCAAACTCATTTAAAGAGAGGCGATGTCATGCTTCACAAAGTTAGGTCACAAAGGGAAGACGTGAAAACAAAGAGTGACCCAGGCCAAAGGGGAACGAGGGTGATGGCAGGGAGCCTTCTTGGCCCTACAGTAAAATAATCAGCTGTGATATCGGCTTATCATGTTGAGGGAGTGTGGAAAAGAAAGTACACCAATTTCTCCAATTCTAATTCAAAACAATCATCACCCCTCCACCATTGTGTTTAACAGTTGGTATGAGGTGTTTGTACTGATATGCTGCGTTTGGTTTTCACTAAACGTGCCAGTGTGCATTACGGCCAAACATCTCCACTTTGGTCTCATCTGTTCAAAGGACATTGTTCCAGAAGTCTTGTGGTTTGTTTAGATGCAACTTTGCAAACCAGGAGAAAATGACTATTCTCTGTTCATTATAGAAAAAAGAAGCTTTCTCCCAGAAACCCTTCTACACAAGCCATACTTGTTTAGTCTTTTTCTAATTTTACTGTCATGAACTTTAACATTTATCATGCAAACTGAAGACAGTAGAGTCTGAGATGTAGCTCTGTGGTTTTTTGCAGTTTCTCTGACCAAGGGGTGAATGTGTTGGCAATTCCACCCCTGGGTAGATTGTGGCATTGTGTTAAAACACAACCTGAATGCTCGTGACCAGCAAACTGCAGCAGAGGTGCTCACACTTGCTGCTGATGAGTTAGTGAAGTGCATTTAATTAGCAGCACCTGTCTGCCACCTACCCTCTTAATTCCTATGTTAAGCAGGTAACTCATGAGGGTGTATTCAGTTTTTCACATGTCGCTTCTGCATTTCAGTTGTTTACCTGTGTGTGGCAGTTGGTATTGAAGGAAAATGGAGGAGGTGCCTTAATTAGCAGTTTTGTGCGTATATGCAGTCAACTACAGGGGGTTACAGATGTGTTTTGTGAGTTGGGATCAGGTGTGCAGGTGGAGGAACCTGATTGGTGTACCAGAGCAGCAGTGATCCACGAGCTGCTCCAACCATGGAGTATTGTTTTGATTTGTTGGGGGTTTATTCATGTGTGTGGTCCATCCTGACAAGTGAGCCTTTATGGGCAATGGTTGCCCCCCTTGGGATAGACAAGGCATTTTTTTTTTGTTCTTTTTCTATTTTTTGCTTGCTTGCTTATTAAATATATGCTTGCTTCCCCGTCACAAATCCTATTCCTTTTTTCCCCCCACACTGATCTCTGTTTTTGATGGGCTACAGTAAAACTAAATAGGTGTGGAACTCATTAATGGTGTCTGATCACTTAGTGTGCTTTTGATTGGTTGCAGTGAAATGGTTATTGGCCTGTTGTTGAGATCGAGGAGTGACTGAATGTGAAATAAAGATTTGTTTTCCTTAATTTTCATTGAAAAAGGTTTTTTGTTATTGCTAGTAACCTGCTGTGGGTTTAACATGAGGTTGTATATACCTAATTTTAAGACCTGCTAGGACCAGATTCTTTTTTATGTCCTGAAATGTACTTTCTTTTCCCCCACTTTGTGTCTGAGTATTAAAAAAACCCATTATGCCAAAATCATCATGTCACTGGATCGGTGTAGTCTAAATGTGGTCAGATCATGGACAATATGTGCAGGAAAGTTTAGGTAACACGATAACATGACGTCCAAATTTTTATCAGAGATCAGATTTGTCAACCTTATGGTGCTACAAAATATTTTGGAGAACTCAGAAGCTAATAGAACAATTCATGCAAAAGTACTTAGTAATTATATAAATATCAGGAGCTAATGTACAACAATGTGATAGATAATTCTAGTACCTTGATTAATGTCTGTACAAAATGCTATGACAGTCCATCTAATAGATTTAAGGATTCTTCACTCAACATTTAAAACTCTGACCTGTTTGTGGCGCAACAGAAAGGCTCCCTCTGGATTACCTGTAGTGCTTAGAGGAACTATTCTCATAGGAGAGGAACTGAGAGATTTCAGCCTGGATCGAAGTGGTAGATAGGCTGATGGTATATCCATTAAATACATAAGCACATTTAATGTTTCAAAAAAGGCAGTTTTATTGCAGTTTTAAACGTTTCCCAACTCTCAACAACGCCGCATTACAAAGCAATTTACACATGTGCGACTGACACAGGTGAGTATGTCATGGACGTAACTCTAACAGAAAAGGAAAGCTCACAGAAAGAAAAACAATGGCATACGCATGTTGCACATTCACTATTTCTCTCCTGCTCAAACTATTCTATCAAGCCAGGTTTGTAAAAAAAGACAAGGACAACACTCATTCTGCATAGTCACAATAAACTCTGCGTTTGTATGCAACAGATTTCTGTTTTATTTTTTAACTGTTCACACTGTGGCGTCTCCACAAACCTCTGTAGCCTGACATGTGTGTCTAACCTAGTGTATGATTGAATAAGGTCTAAACTGTCATTGATTCTAATATCATAAAGTAGCTTCTGTTATTTATTTTTTAAAATAATCTTCATCATAAACCATCTGACTCGCCACATTAAAAGCTTCTGTTCTAAACTCTTTTCATGCTCCTGTAAAAGTATATAATAGGGCTGTTTCTCCATGAGGTCATAACAGCTCACCCATCCTGTCAGTGTTATTCAACAGGCAGAGTAAGATAGGCTGACAGACTGATAAGATGCAGACAAAAGGACAGCGACACACAGAATGACCATACAGTGAGCTTCGATGAATGTGACCGGTTCAGATAGGTGACTGTAAGTGAAGGAAGGTCAGACCTAAACCGGCTGCTTTACAGTGCAGGAGGCTTAATGATGTCACAACAATGAAAGGCAATGACGCTGAAGGAGGCCATGAGGCAGTACGGCAGAGGCTCCTGCATCTTTGCTGCACAGGCCCAGAGAGCGGGCAGGCTGCTCTTCCACAACAGGTGTAAGCTGAGAGAGTGCTGGGTTGTAAAAGTAAAGGGACTCAAGTCTATCAAGCATCTGTCCGCCCACCAAGAACAGTCGTTTAATTTTCACGCCGAAGCGGCTTAATGTTTTTTGGCAGTGATTCTTTGGTGCCCCCTAGCTGGGAGAGAGGGCAGGACTGTTCTCTGTGCTGATGTTGACCAGGCACTCGCTGGACTTCAGGCTAGTCAGAGATTTGCAGCTTGGGAAGGACGCCAAGGACCCACACAGGCCCATCATGGAGGGGGTGTAGTCCTTTTCTGGGAGGGTGGGACAAACATAGAACGGGAGGGTCAGTTTAACTGTACAGAATGTTTAATCGCTTGTGTGTCTGAGCTGTCACCTGTGCACCAGGCCCTCCCATTCTGTTTCTCCTGAGTCCTCTGAGAGTCAGAATCCAGGCTGACCTCCACTGACAGCAGCTCTGTGCTCGGAAAACTCCTCCTGAAAGAGAAAACAAGGCAAATGTTTATATATGGTTCAAACTTAGGTTCAAATTTTGAATTAAAAAATGTAAATGTTTTCCGTGCAGGAATACGTGGACATAACTATGCCATCTGATTTTTTGCTTGTCATTTACACAAACTGCTAAGTGCTGTCTGATCTTTGACGAAACAACATTATACACTCACCAGCCACTTCATTAGGTGCACCTGTTCAATTGCTAATCAACACAATTATTTTATTAGCCAATCAAATGGCAGCAAGTGAGTGCATTTAAGCATGTACACATGCTTAAATGCACATGCTTAACTGCCTATGTGCTGAAGTTCAGACTGAGAACGAGAATGAGGAAGAAAGGTGATTTAAGTGACTTTGAACTTGGCACTCCTGATGCCAGAGTATTTCAGAAACTGCTGATCTGCTGGGATTTTCCCACACAACTAGTGCTATGCGATATATCGATCTTATATCTCGATATAAGTCATCTCTTCCTCTGATAATAATATATACCACAATATAGCGCATTTTCTGTAAATTCAGTGAATAGTTTATACAACCTGCCCATTGAAAGTACTATTTCTTTTTGACATTTAAATTAAATAATCAAAAATGTAATAAATATGGGCCTTACGCGGTGACACACACTAGACGACCTCACAATCACGCAAGAGCTTCCCTGAGGCCACCGGCTATCATTACTGTTCCTGTATGGTCGTCAGGAAACCAGCCTGTCTGCAAACATCTACTGCAGAGTGTCCAGTCTCGGATGAAGTGCACCGTTAAGCGCATACAGGAATGTTGTTCGGCTCGTCCACATATTTGCTGTTGCAGCTACAGAGGTAGCTGCATGTTTAGGAATGAGCTCCTCGATTTGTTTTGGCTAGTCCTTCTGTGGTGCCGTGGTGACTATTGCAAACCGTCAACTAAAACAAATAAACAATAGCCTATAACATGGAACGACAGATGTTTGAATATCATCATCTGATGTATTTGGTCATTTTCTAAAGTCCTACACATAACCATCTGTAGAGCTTAAGGAGAACGGTCTGAAAAAGAGAACAACATGTCTAACCTTGAAGCAGATGGACTTGTTGAATCTATGCTGTGAAGAACTGAAGCAGTTCTGAAGACAAAAGGGAGTCCAAGCCAGTAGTAGCAAGGTGTACCTTAAAAATGCGACTGGCTGGTGTATATTATTGTTATTACAGAGTTTGCGTATATTGTCAAATTGCAACAAAGAGACAAATGTAATCCAAAAAGGGTAGGCAGCTGTTAAAGTAACCACTCTGCCTGTAGCTGAGTTACACCAGGACAAACCTCCGGAACAGCTTCACGTCTTCTTGGCTGTCGAACGACTCGAGCGTTGGCCACTGGTTGACGAGTGGGATCGAGAGGTTTTTCGCCAAGTGGTTAGAGTCGCATGGAATCAAGCTCGTCCTGAGACATGTGAGGGTAAAGCACAAGTCCCATTATCAGCAGTGGCATTATTTGCAGAGCCACAAACAACAACAGAACCACTGAAAAGCACACACAGTCCACGGTACTCTGCAGTGAATAGTGCTCATCAGTTAAGCTGGCATTGTGTTAAAGCTTTTTGCTTAAACATGCTAACCATCTGTGTGTTTCACTTACAGTTGCTCCTGAAGCTCCAAGACGATGGCCTCCAGTTCCCTTTTCTCCTGTTGGCTCTGGGTCTGCAGCTCCTCCAGCCGGGCCTTTAGCCTCTTGTTCTCCGTCTCTGTGTTCTTCAGCTGCGACTCGCGCAGACGCACAAGCTCCTCCAGGTAACCCTGACAACACATATCCAGACTGAGCGAAATTTAAAATAAAACATCCACCCTCGGATACTCATACTAGACATCAACCATCTGTGACGGTCATAGTAATGTAGAAATGATTTTGCAGCATAATCTGAAGCAGCAATTTCCAACCTTTTTCCTCATCTTTGTTATTAACTGACAGATTAATAGAGTCATGAAACGATGAACTTCATCTGGATTTATTAACCTTAGATTTAGATCAAACAACAGTGATAGAAACATCATGTTTGTCCGCCCACCTTTTGTGCATTGACAATCTTGAACCTCTGCTCCATCTTGCGACACTTTGTGCTCCAGCTCTCCTCGTCTGTGACCAGGGGGATGTAAGGATGTTCGGGGATGCTGTCGTCACTCGCGCTGCTGTCAACACTCTGCCGGTCATCGTCATCGCTCAGGTAATCATAGCTGTGACACAAGCAGCCGGTATCAGTATCGCATTGACTTTGAAAGGGGTGTGTAGAGTGGGCTTTCTATAACTTTCACCGTGTCTCCAAAACACGTGAAGGTCGGTGTACCTTTGTGTGAATTTCAAGTATGGAGTATAGTCAATCATTGCAGGAGATTTCCCATCCAAGGCCTCCCCTTTTAAACAGAAGCTGAGGGAGACAAACCACTCAGATATTAGAAACTTTATATATGCATAGGGATTTTAAAAGTATCAGTCTGATGCCTAAAAAGTTAGGACGCCCCACCTAAAGTCTATAGCTCCAAGACCTATTAGCATCCCTGTTAGCACTGTAGCTTCTTCTCTTAACATGATGGCTCCCTCTGCATAGAACCTCCTAAAGCACACGGACAAGTGCAGTTAGGCGGGAACATGTTTGTACGAGGATCAAGTGATTTTTATTACATAGAGAGGTGCTGACTTGGTTGTCCTGCTGTCCCTCAGAGCAGTGGCGATGTATTCAGATAGCCTCTTCTCCATCAGGGCTACTCTCATCCAGGCTCGGCCCTGAAAGGAACACCAAAGGTAAAGAAATTAGTCTGGAGAGTCACAAAAATGACTTCTAAATTACTCCCAATAAAAACTATATATTCTGGTCTGTTTGTAATTTTTTTGTCATCGTACGCTGGGCTTGCCTTGGCTCGTGAGGTGTTGATGTTTTCCATGCTCTCAATGCTGCTAATGCAGCTGTTGGGGATTTTAGCACACGCCAGGCGGATGTAGTCCCAGTAACTCCTCTGACCATCGAACCAGCTACTAGAGCCTGATACGACAAGCATGTGAAGTGCATTAGTTTTAGTAAGAACTGAAAAACACGTTGTTACACTACACATATATTACTGTGAATAATAAAACAAGATTGTGGTTCTGCTTGCCGAAGCTGCTAAACAGGACAGAAAAGTTTCAGTAAACACTGTAAGAGCCTTGATTCAACAGGAAGTTAAGCCCTGGTATGTTATCTCCTCAGTTTAGTACCTTTGAAACGGTGGCTGAGGATGTGTTCAAGGATGGCGGCGAAATTGACGAACTCTTCTGATGAATCATCGATGGGCTCGGCCGTATATTTCTCCAGCAGGGTCTTGACCGAAAACCTGTGTGTGGTGGAGAGGAGCAAGGAGAGCACTTATTCGAGCACTTATTACTGCTTTCCAGCACATGGAGTCATAGAGGGAAAAGATTAGTCAGGAAGAACGCCGATGGGTTACTGCTGTCTTTGTTTCAGTTTACAGTAGGCAGAACATGTCGTACATCAAACTATAGCTAAACATTTGTGAATCACACTTGATAAACCACACAACTCTGTTTAAGGATGCAGTCACGAAAGAACACAATGTTCTGCCACTGTTATACATCTAGTTAACTCTCTTAGGTTTAACCCTAAAAAACAGACTGAACAGTTATTGATGCGTACAATTAGAATGACTATTAATTTTCTTCCATGATTTCTAATGTCATAAAAACACAAATTGCAGGGATATGCACATACAGTGGCTTGCAAAAGTATCCGGGCCCCTTGAACTTTTCCACATTTTGTCACATTACAGCCACAAACATGAATCAATTTTATTGGAATTCCACGTGAAAGACCAATACAAAGTGGTGTACACTAGAGAAGTGGAATGAAAATCATACATGATTCCAAACATTTTTTACAAATAAATAACTGAAAAGTGGGGTGTGCGTAATTATTCAGCCCCCTTTGGTCTGAGTACAGTCAGTTGCCCATAGACATTGCCTGATGAGTGCTAATGACTAAATAGAGTGCACCTGTGTGTAATCTAATGTCAGTACAAATACAGCTGCTCTGTGACGGCCTCAGAGGTTGTCTAAGAGAATATTGGGAGCAACAACACCATGA
>VUQG01002599.1:0-15231 GCA_015106755.1 Etia nguti
CTTTAAATATATTAAAAAAAAAAAAAAAAAAAAAAAGAAGCCAAGGAAAGACTGAGGTAAGTGGCAGCGGTTTTACATCTCACTTTGGCCACGGAATGCTTTTTTTTCTGTTATGTATTAAGCCACCCTTTGCTGTCTGAGATTTATGAGGTGTGCAGTATTGATATGCTTAATTTTCAACATCCTGCTCTTGCATGTAAAAATGGAAACCGCTTTAATGTCCACAATAATCTGCCGCCCCTTCTGGTAACCATCCTGTGAACTTTGTAAACATTCTCTCTTGAAATCTGCTGCATTTGAGTAATGAGACCCATGCTCTGTTTCTACTTTACACAGCCTGAAGCAGACAGAGTAACGAGGGGGGTGGGAGGGGAAACGGTCAGCTCACACTCTATTCTGTATTTCTCCATTTCCTGGACCTCAGCAATGGACTCTCGTAGGTCATCTGTAAACTTCTTGCGGTCCTGGGGGTTGGGCGCATTAAAGTTGATAAGCACTTTGATGTCTGCACCTGGTATCGCTGATGTAAGTCTGATTCCATTTGGATAATCTGGAGCAATGGCAAACAGAGAGAGAGCGAGCGAGAGAGAGTCATTTACAAAAGGTTCATTGATCAAAACTGAGGCGAAACCCATTGGGTGAATTCTGTCTGAAGTTTTGGAGAGTATAAACAACGTCGCAGCCCATTTGGTTCGACTTCCCATTCCCGCTGCCAGTGTTAATGTGCAACGTCAAAATGTGTGATGTAAACACTGTCAGCTAGCATGCCGCACGGAATGTAATAAATGGAAACTCTCAGTGCAACTTACACTGATTTTCAAACAGCATGACTTGCATCCCATATAGAGAGAAGGACTGTCTGAAGCTGTACGTCACCGAATTCTTCTTTTTCTGGAAAATCTTGGTTACCTGAAATTATACAAAAATAATCCTTTAAGGACGGTTTGGACAGGAGAGGGGAGGCGGAAGGGAGAGGAGAGGGCAACATTTACCACTAGGAGGTCGTTGAACAGGAAGATCTCCCGCTGATGCAGGCCTAGCTTCTGGAGCTTGTTTGGATCTGGCACTTCAAACAGACGGCAGTAACACACCAGCCTACGGTGCGGCAGCGATAACACCTACAAGGCAGAGGAAAACAGCACAACACTTTAGAGGTAATTATGGCCTCAGTCCATTGGGTAACAAGTAACAGAAGTTATTCTCCATCTGCAAATTTGAAAAAGGTATGGCCAAGAAATGACTAATTTATTCCTCCCTTGGGCGCTTTTCAATATGCCAACTTATGCCTCCTCACTTCCGATTTCCTCCAGTGACCTAGAAATTGTTAACCTCTGCCATTAGGGAAGATCTTCAAACTCCTTAACCGCTCCAATTTACAAGGAGAGAAGAAGCTTCTGAAGGAGCCAGGAGCAAGGAATCAGAGATGTGTCCTTTCCAAAAACATTTTTAAGTTTACAATAAAAAAGATAAACACTTATTATTAAGCAGATAATTATGCTCTTAAGTAAACATGGCACATATAAGAGATACTTATATAAATTGGAAGATTTAACAGGAACATTAAATGTATAGTAAATTTAAAAAAACAGAGTTTTTTAGTACTAGTATGTGACTAAGTCGCTGCCTCTGTGATCCTTGAATAGCTTATAAATATACACCCGTACACTCTTTTTTAAGTTTTAGTGTTTGTCTTGAGGCAACTGTTGGGATTTAGGGCCTATATAAATAAACCTGTATTAAATTGAACTGAACTGCCTTTCATGAATAATGTGACTTTTATTCTCCTAATATTAATTTTTTGCATGGTTCATAAGGCATAATGGAAATTTATGGTAGCATTCTGGAAAATATTTAAAAAAAAAAAAAAGTATATATAAATAAGGTGCTATATAAATAACATTTTACTTTACTTACTTTAATTACATGTTTAAGAAATTTAAGATTCAAGAATTTCACATTTCTTTCTGTAAAATTGTTCTCATATGAAAGCTTCTTTGGACTTTTGCACCAGTTTGACAGATGACACAGCTGTGGAGCATGTTTTAAGCAACCATGCTCAAGTCTTCTCCAACCCTCCCCCACACATTCTTGTTGGCAGTAGCAAGGATGCAAATGAAGTCATGCTAGCATAACAAAAGTACCTGATGTTTTGGATTCTCCACCCTTTTCATGACACAGGGAAAACTGAACGACACTGAATGCTGTTGCTGGATTTTCTTTTTGAAATCAAAGTCTAGTGATTTATTTTCCTGTAGCAAGTCCAACAAAATGCTAAGAAAGAGTAATGAGCCATCAATCCAACAATCATACAAATGCAGACTGTGTAGACTGATCCAATAGGTGTTCTCTTTGAGAATATTCAATAACTTGACAGTAACAGGTGACAGGCTACCTTCGTTTTTTTTTTTTTAAATACCTAGGTTACTGTGCGCAATGATGAAAACTGTAAAAGAGTTCATTCAAAGTTTAGGTGGCCTTACAAAAAGCCAGTATACGTGGCACTCAAATGAATGTACTAGCTAAGTCAGCTTAGCATAGCTCATTCCTTAAGGATTCATGTGACAAGCACACAGCAGTGATATACACCCTGCTGAGCACAGAATTTGCTGCAGCTTAGCGTCACTCAAAAATTTATGTCTTTTGATTCAGCCACCAGGGTAAAACACTAACTGTCCATCTCCCACCAACCAGTGTAATGTCTCTGGGAAAAGTTGTTGCCACTCTTGGAAAGCTGACTTAAAAAGTAACTGCATGATGTGGAGGAACCACTACAGAGACGCAAAGTGAAACAAAGACTAATAAATGATCAACTTATTTACAGATAATCTACTTACACATCCCAGGCCATGGTGGAGGGATCCAATCTAAAAAGAGAGGACAGAGAAGATGTTAGGTGCAGTTAATATGGTGGGATTATTTGCACTAGTGGACCTGATTATTATAGAGAGGATTTCCAGCATGGCTTTTATGTTAAACTGTTTTACTACGTGTCCTCCTTAATTATGCAGCTAAATGGTGACAAGGAATCATTTTTCAATACATTCAATTACTACTGGCAGAGCAGAACAGACTCCATTCATGTGAAAACCGACTAAAACAAATTCATCCATGCAAGACAAGCCTCTCCCTGAGGCTAAGTTAATCACACCTTTAACCTTCACACATGGCAGAAACAGTATTGCCTGCAGAATACTGCAGAAAGGCTGTCTCCAGCTGCCTACAAGGGAATGGAGTAATGGGAGAACAAAATCTGATAATAACTTTGACTCAGTATGTATGGAAAGAGATAAACAGACTAATAACTATTGACTCAACGGATTAAAGCAATGCAACTTATGCCAGTCAGTTAAACAAAATTGATTTTACTCTGCTCAAGGATAGCAATTACTTTTCCCACTATCTACTTTGGTACTATATTCTGCTAAAATGGCAGGATGTGCCTATTTTTCATCAGACTGCAGCAGTGTGCAACATTTCACAAAGGTTTTGTGTGTGTTGAAATCACAAGTGTGTGTTTGAAGACTTTTCTACATCTTAGCGTTCCTTCTCTGAAATTAGCTACGTAGGAGAGGGGAAAAGATACACCCTGGACTGTGATGTCTTGCCTTGTAATAAAAAATGAAAAATAAGAAATCCAACTAACAATTTTGTGACCTTGATAGAAAAATTAAAAAACACATTACTTACTGGTTTCTTTCCCACAATGAGCTTCTCAACCTTCTGCACCTGTGAGACATGGTCTTCGTTGGTTTTGAGCTCTCGTTTACGAATCCTCTCGTATATGCCGACCAGAGTCTCCCGGGGTATGTCTTCTCCATCATCCACACCTGAAAGTCAACATACACATACACCTTAAGGATAAGAACAACAGTAAAGGGTTTTTTTTCTTTATTTTCTTTTTAAAGGTCAGGATAGTGAGAAAAGATATTAATAAAGCTTTAACTGCAAAGAGCATTCAAATTGTAAGGGTTGGTCACCTATTCTGCCCCGCTGTGGTGATAGGTTAAATTTATTTTTGAAGCTGAATTTTACATATTGCTCCATTAAGATTTATATATAATATCTATATATAATGCCATCACATGTGTTTCATAACAGTTTTTTGTTACCTCTTAAGTTCTTGATAAAGTCCTCCAGCTTCATCTTCCTCTCTGGCTTGACGTTGGGGCTGTACATGTCGGTGTTGAGGAGGATGATTGCAAAGGCTAGGATGAAGATGGTGTCAGGGTTCCTAAACTGCCGCACTACTGTGGGGTTACAGATGCAGTAGCGCTGGCTAAAAATAGGAAACGGGAGCATTAAGTTATGTTAAGGAAGAGCAAAACTCAGACTCTAAACTCAGTACAAGCAAGTCAGAGCGCGTAGTGAGGAAATCTTTTCAACACTGCCTGAAGAAAACAGAAGTAAATGGGTTCTCTTTATGAACCACTAATTATGCAGATGACACAGCTGTGAGGAAGAGCGATGATGTTTATTAAAATGCTTTCAGTATTATGAACACTAATGCTAATGTTTTAGTTGCACTTGACTATATGAAATACACAGGGGTCGTTAAGAATCAGCTTGGTTTAATGATCATAGTAAATAAATCTATTTTCAGTAGGAGGATTGGGTCACTAAACTTTCTCAAAAAAAAAAAAAAAGTTGGATATTGCAGTTTTTTTTTTTACATATACGGCATAAAACCCCGACCTGAAAGCCTCAATGAGCCGCTCCACCTTCTGCGCTTCACCCTGGACACGGATGTGGTTCTGAAATTTCCTGAGGGCTTCGTCGAGCTCCATGCCCTGGAAGTCCATTTCGTCTACCACACAGCTGGTGCGTGAGGAGAGGGATGAAGAGAAAAAAGGAAAATACATCAAAACACAGACTTACACAGTTTTTGTGCTCATCCCTCATTCACTGGCAGCTCAACAGGGATGGTTTGGCCCAGATTCTATCATGGAGGATATGTCAGTGAATTCTTGTCACATTGGTGCCATATGTCACTCTTATAGACTGGGATCTTCTTCTAAGCAATCCTCTGAGCAATCGCTTAACTGTTTTGATATGTACCGCACTCCTTTTTAAAATAAAAAAAAACTAAGTATGCTTTGGATTATGTTGCCGTCAGTAATAACAATACTTTTTATTATTTTTTTGATCATTCCTCTGGTGGTACTTACTCCAAGACATCTCTGTTGAACTGCTTCTGTCGATTGCCAAGAAATTCGCCAATCATCTGCCTGCTTAGCCCCTTTCTCTGGAGCAGGAAGTGGGCCACTCCGACTGGCGTGTCAGGGATGAATCCTCTCTCAGTAAGATACTGAATGCCCTTTTCTGGCTTCCTGAAAAATTCAACATGTCCCCGGATGGTTTGTTTTTAATTCCTGGACAGATGCTGGTACATTTTTAAACTGGGGAGAAGAATATGCTGCTGCTCAATCTTGAGTTCTCAGAAAATCCATCTATATTACTGTTAATACCCAAAATGTTTAACAGAGGCCTAAAAACAAACACACACACTTCAAACCTCTAATCTTATTGTCATGTAATTATGTCAGACAAAATCTAAGCAATATGGCTGAGTGAAAGTCTTTCATTAAGAAAGAAATATATCTCTGGAAATATTAAAGCAATGATGGTGCAATTTAGTTCTATCAGTCTTACTAGGCAAACAATAGAACTGCTGTTTGTCAAACACAAATAGAGGTATTACAGTTTGCACTTTTCAATACGAGTTTCATCATGTTGAGTGGGTTTATAATTTTTTTGTATTCCATTTTTCTTTAAAAAATAGTTTTTTATTCCTAATAAAATTCCTTTTTAATGATTTTTTTTTCACTTCAAAATAAAACTATGAAGGATCAAAATTTATGAAGAAGCATCTGTGATGGCAGCAATATGCGTTTTTTGGCCTTCACTACAAACGCAGGTCAAGCACGTGCTCCAGCAGAGCAGAGTACTTACTTGTTGAAGAGATTCAGGCCGATGCGGTAGTGTCGCTTGCGGATAACATCATTGCTGAATATGGGCGAATCCCAGCTGTTGCGAGTCTCTTTGTGGTAGGTCTGCTTACTTAGGGTCTGCTCTCGCAGGCTGTCTCTTGATGAGGACTCAGAGCTGCAGTTAATGGTGTCATTTGAGTTTGATGTGCTATTGATGCTGTCATTGTCCCCATCGGAGAAATCGGACTCTGATTTGCTCTGTCTGTTAGCTGAGCCGTTGATAGCCAAGTGGCTTTCTAACTGTCTGTGGCGGTGGCGAAGAGGCGCGTCGTCGTCACGGGAGGGAGCTCGTGGTGGGGGCCCGTGGGAAATGTGTTTGGGGCTTGCTTGGGACGATGTTACAATGTGGCCGTGAGGTTCATACACAGGTGGCCGTTTGACAGTGCTCCGCTCTGACCGGTCACTGAGCTCTGCAGAGCTATCGCTAGGAGGTTCTATGGTCAACAGAGGAAGATGGTCCATTCTAAGACGCTGCTCTTGGCACTCTAGAGAAGGAGTGCTGCGGCAGCTTGTGTCTGTGTCACGACCCTCATCTTTGGGGTCAATAGGCCAGTACTCTTGGGAGGAGTTAACTGACCGCAACCGTAAATCTGATTCTGTGCTAGAGGGCTGGTCCCCTGACCTGGACAAGGCAATAGAAGGGGACATTTCCTCCTCATCGATGAACAGAGTAACATCGCTATAAGACGCCATCGTTTCATCGCGCATCCGTCCTGCTGCCCTATGGTGGGACTTCACCTGATACTGCACATCCCCCTGTCTCTCAGAGCAGCCGATAGCCTCTGGGTCAGGACCCTCGTCCCCCTGAAGGCTGCGACAGTTCAGAGCATCATCTATCGACTCAGCCAAAGACTTGACTTGTCTTGAAAAGGCGTCCTCCAGCTCGGTGATGGCATCTGTAAGGTCACCCTGTGGTGGAGGGTGTGCCATGTTGGCCTGCTTGTGAACCTCTATATCTCCGCATTCAGACTGCACCATGGACAGCGGGGTGCCATCCTCCGTCATGGACACCTGCCTCCCCTCAAAGTATGAGCTGTGGACTTTTTCGGGGCCCTCAAATGAGAGCTGCATCCTCATGTTAGAAAGTACAATGCGTCTGGACATACGGTTCTCTGACATAGAACTCCTGAGACGTTCAAAGTTCTTGTTCATCTGATACTGGCGGAACGCCGTCTGAATGGTGCGAGCTGCATGTCGAGTTATGAATCGACCACCATATTTGCGCTCTAGCATCTCCACCTAACAAAAACAAGTAAATTAACTTTAAGACCATGCCACCCACGGGATACTTAATTGGTTTTCTTAGCTGCAGATGGTCTATAAAGTCATCATCGTGGATGTCACTGATAATTTCCTGTTAGAAGCTAACAAAGTGTTCTTTATACCGATAGCTTACTGACAAGAAAAGATTCAAAATATATGATTTTTAAAAACAAATATCATGTGACACTAAAACAGTCTAAAACAGTCTGTTACCTGTTTATCCTGGAGGTCAGCAGAGAGCTCATAGCTCTCAGAGAGCGATCGGGACCGCTTGATGGCCTCCTCCTCAGCCTGCTTACGGAGGATGGACTGTGAGTGCTGGAGCTTGGGTCGTCGGGGCCTCTGAGGCCCAGGCTGGACCCCGTGGCTGTAAAGTGGGCTGTCAAATCGGTCGGGGCTGATGGCTGAGCCGTGGGTCACGGGACCCTGGCCATAGCTGGCTCCCCCATCCAAGGAAGGGCCACTATCACTGGGCCGTGCATCCCCTTCCACACTGCAAAGACAGGAAAGAGATGGATGGATGATTAAAGACGGTAGAAGGAAAGAAAAATCTCTGAGGCAGTACTGGATTTAAATATTATCAGGTTAGTTCAATCCCAAAATGCCTGAACAAAGAGTAGCTTAAGTTAAGTATCTGGTATATACAATTAAGTATGGTATTAGAAATATGGTATTGCACAATAGCATGGGTGTGAATGAATATAGCCTTTTCTGGAGCATGCGATCCTGACATACTGCATAAACCACACTTAATTAAATTCAAAGCTGTCTGATACTAATAGATACCCCAGAAGAAATTACTAGTGTGTCATAGTTTTTGCTGTACCACATTTAGGAGACACGAAAGCCACACAACCGCTCCTAAAATAAAATAAATTTGCAGTGACACACTGCTTCCTTTACAAATACTGAGAAAGGAAAAAAAAACAAGCGATTACTCACTCACTCTTACACTCTACCACACTAGAGGTCTGCCTCTTACGAAGAGACCGTCTATTTTCAATAAAATGCCAACTCTTCCTCCATATCTTGTCCACCATTCTTTCTGTCAAATGAAGTCCAGAGTACACAGAATCCTCCAGGAAATCCAGGTTTATGTCAGCTCAGGGGCCAATCAGTGGCCCAGGGGAATTACATCATATTCACAGTAGCGACGACACTCTGTTCCAATTCTTGTTACAAAGTCCAGTTTGGAGAAGAGTGAGTAAATATAACTTTAGTGACAAAAAACAGAAATGCCTTTCAGAGGTACCAACCCGCTCTGTAACTATCATCACACCAACTAATATTTCTGCTCTTCCCTTCTCCTCTCGTACGATTAATGCACAGTTCACTGGCAGCCTAATGTGTTTGAACTGTGACTTGACACACCCATGCAGCGTACACATCTACTTCCTTTATTGGTCTGCCTGAAATCAACATTCGGCAACAGCCTGTAAAACACAGCAAACAGCACAAGCAAAAAAGTGGAACTGAATTTGGTTCAAGAGTTCAGATAGCAAATGTACTGTAATGTAAGTGTAAACCCTTTTTGTGACTTCCGAGCAATCCCACTCGGCATGAGGATTTTATGGTTAATAAAAGACAGCGAGGCTCAGATGTAATATCTGCCTCGGCTGAGTTTATACTTGTCATTTAGGAAATTTGAACTGGATTTACAACCCACAGCATGTCTTTTGATGTCTCTAGATTTGTGATTAACAGAGAAAGTGCAACTCAAATTGAAAATGTTTTCTAAATTGCAATAACTACACTTGCAAGGCTTAAGGCAAGTCATTATTAGTGATTAACATATGAGTCACTCTGGATGTTTGCAAAGGCTTAAGGCACCTTAGTTTTCAGATCAACACAAATGCTTTGGAGAATAACACCCCCCCCGCCAAAAAAAGCACTGCTGCTTTTCAACTAAAGACTTTAGAGTGAAATATTAAAACAGATTGCACTTGGCTGCCAAACTATCATTAATAATTGTTAGGACCAGCACAATCCAGAAAATACTCAGCCTAATTCCACAAACTAAGATGGCGTTTGGATGCAAGTAGAAAGAAAACACTCACAGGACACTTTCTTAGGTACACCCATTCACAAACATCTAATCAGCCAATCATGTAGAAGCAACTCGATATGTTTAGGCATGCAGACACTGTCAAGACAACCTCTTGAATTTCAAACCAAGCATCACAATGAGGAGGAGAGGGGATTTAAGTGACGTTGAACGTGGGATGGTTGTTGGTGCCGGACAAGCTGGTCTTAGTATTTCATAAAATGTTGATCTACTGGGATTTTCAACCATCTTTATGATTTACAGAGAACGGTCTGAAAAAGAAAAAATATCCAGCGAGCGACAGTTATTCTCTGGGTGAAATTGCCTTGGTAATGCCAGAAGTCAGAGTAGAAGGGTCAGACTGATTCGAGCTGGTAGGAGGGGAAAAGTAACTAAAATATCCACTTATTACAACCAAGTTATGCAGAAGAGAGGCTCTGAACAACTTACACAACAAACCTTGAAGCAGATGACACACTGGTATTACTCTTTTCAGCTAACTCTCCTGTCAGGAAAAGAGATGGCTGGAAAAAATTGTGCCTGGTTTGAGGGTCATTCAGACGGTAGGGGTGTTCACACCATGAAAGCATGGATCCATTCCTCCTTGTATCAATGGTTCACACACTGGTATCAACGGTGCAATTGTGTAGGGGATATTTTCTTAACTGAGCATTGTTAAATCACCACAGCTTACCAGACTAATGGGCTGATCATGCCCATCCCTTTATGATCACAGTGTACCCATCTTTGATGGCTGCTTAATGTGTCACGTCACAAAGCTCAAATTATCTCAAGCTGGTTTCTTAAACATAACAATGAGTTCACTGTACTCAAATGAACTCCAAAGTCACTAAATCTTAAACCAATAGACCACATTTGACATAAAGTGGAACAGGAGATCCACTTCATGGTTTTGCAGCTCACAATTCTGCAGCAACTGTGTGGTGCTAACACGTCAGTAAGGACCAAAATCTCTGAGGGGGTCTCCAGCACTTCGCTGTATCTGTGGCACAAATAATTAAGGCATTTCTGAAGGCAAAAGGAGCTTCAAACAAGTATTAGCAAGATTTATCTAGTAAAATGGCCAGTAAACTTATATACCGTGTGAATGGAGATGAGCCATTCAATGTCAGCCAAACCCACAGTCAGACAGTGGAACTTCAAGTAAGTAAAGTAAATGCTTACCGACTCCCTCAGGGTAGAAAATACACATAGTGTTTTAGTATGGACCAGTGCACAGCAACAGAGCCAGACTTGCCCTTTACATAGCTGGAACAACACTAGTACCTAGCAAAACACATTCAATATCATACTTCACTGGATAATCCTAGCTGGGATAAAAGTTCCCAACCATCTGTCAAAGCTGTCATCCCTGGAGTTAAAAAATTACACTGTGTGTGCTGTCACTGTGTGATTACAGGAGGCAGTCATTGTTTTTTTTATTTCCTAATTTGAGATAATGAAGAATTAAAGTTATGATGACACGAGGGATCTGGACATAGCAGTATTTTTGTTATATTATAACCAAAAAATACTTACATTATTCAGGAGGAGTGGGCATTTAACAAATGTGACACTTCTTTGACATAGACATAGTTAGTACATTTGGCTTCGTTTTTCTTTTAATACCAAAATTATGGTTTGTAATCAATGTCTACAAACATTTTTAGCCAAACTAGCACCAATGTCAATTTTTTGGTCGGTGACTCAACTCATTTTAATTTTTGGGCTGCTTGCAATGACATTTTGTACACACAGTGAGTTTAATGACTATACTGATCCCTCTAATTTTCATCTAGCACCATTATCAGGTCAACTTTGCGTGTCTTATCTGCTTCATTAGACCCAGAAGATGTTATACTAGCATAGCACTGTTAATGTGAAAATGTTAGAATGTTAATCTCAGTATTTACCTGCTAACGGTAACCTGATAAAGCTCTTAGGATGACTAAAGTCTTGGTATCATTATGCAATGCAGTTTAAAATTTTTTTCTTTTTTGCCACTTTGTTGGGAATAATTGTCTTTTCATTGTTTTGCCTAATTGCTTCTATAATTATTTATGAACCAAAATAAATTTCAATTTATGCTAATAAGATGGTAAAACTGTGGGAATAAGAATCGAGTTTAATTGAAATTACTGAAATCACAAAATGCATGCTACTGTTAATAACTACAGCAGTGCTCATCTAAAAAGAAAAAAAAAAAATAATAATTTAAAAACATATTATGGCCAAAGTTGAAACTATAACTGTAGTAATTTTCCCCCAGTGGGACCTTATTACATTTTGTTAATAACTACTTAGCTTTTACCAACCTGGCATCCAAAGAGTGTTTGAACGAAAGTAAATGGAAGAAAGAGAGTGAGAAAAAGTACTGCTGTACTGCGAGAGAAGTCAGTGAAAACTCTACAGAGCGAGGTCAGCTGCCAGTGATGGAGGGAAAAAGGTGGAAATAGGAAGAGAGTGCAGCATTTTAAGAGCTGCACTGATATTTTAAGCTTAAATGGCTGGTGGAAAAGGGAAAAAGAGCGGGAGAACTATTACAGAGCCAGATATTAATTATTCCTGTGGATACAAGTGGCTTCAAGTTACTTTGAAATTATACATGTTTTGGCCCTTAATATGTGAGCATTGTGGAACCACTGTTGAGTGGTGGGGGAAGCAGTGATGTCATCCTACACCACTTCCTGATAGTGACTGTACAAGCCTTGAAATATGATCTCACAATATTAGCCCCGACTGTCCCTCCATCTGGCTCTTTATCCACCAGGAGCACCCCCCCTCCTCCGAGCTCTGATGTAGGCATGGATAAGGACGTCAACACGGCTGGCAGTGATTTTCAGCCACAGGATCCAGGGATTTGGAGGGGTGGTGGGGGGGGAGAATCGACAATCTCTCTTTCCTCCAAACACATCCTGAACAAACAGGCCGAGGCCCCTGCCCAGGCCTCAACCCATTCCATCAGTCGGACCTGAGGGAGAAACATTCCTCCATCCCGGAAAAGAGGAGTCACATCTACAGGAGTTCTGGGAATAGAAGAAGGCTAATGAAGTACAGGCTGGAGTTAGAGAGGAAGAGACTGCTGCAGTGTGTAACTAGCGCAACTTCCAAGCAACGTCACAGAGAGGTTTACCAAACTAAAGCATAACTCAATTGTAAACACTAAAGCGATACACCCTTAGAAAAAAATATTCCCACTAGCATTGCATTCAAAGCCTCACTTTTGCCATTTTTCCAACTTTAAAAACATATGAGTAATGTAGTGAGATTTCATTGAAACCAAGCCAACTCATGGGGGAGTTTCTTAAAGTGTTAGCATGTGCAGAGAAAAGACAAAGAGTAGTTGACCTCATGTATGTTTGAAAACATCGTTGCTGGGGAACAATCTAGATCCTGTTATATATTAAATTACAGTACCTGTAAAGTTACAGAGGAAGATCAAATCTGATTTTTAAAAAAAAAAGTTTATTTTGTTCTGTAGCTTCTTTGGAGGACCTTACCATTTATAGAAATATATTTCTTTATGTGTGTATGTGAACAGAGGCTGTGAAATGACCCTTCTAATAAAACAAAACAGCGCTTCCATATCACACCGCACACCCCACATGCAGTGACAGCATGCGCTCCAAGCACAACAAAAGCAGATGTTTTCCCTCTTTTGAAAGCAAGTCAGAGAGCTCATAAATACAGATGCACACACCAGATCTCACTGCACACAGATGTGATGGAATAAACTTTTCAGGTAAAAGGTCTCAAAGACCACACAGAGACATAATGATGAAGCCCAGCATTAAAAGCTCAAATTGCCAGAAAACACTCCGGTGTATATGTCATTTCAGTACCAATAATTGGACTAATGAATTACTTTTTTAGCTGCTCGAAAAAACACACACAGGAGCGAGTTGGGAATTTACAGTTGGACAAAGCTACGAGCTGGAACGGTGCTCTGGCCAGCAGACTGACAGTAATGCTCTTGACAGTTTGCAGCAGAGTGTATATAGTCAACTGGAGTCTCATAAGCCTCGTGCCTGTCAACTACTGTAAGTTGTATCATTCAGAATAAGAGTTTTAGGATCTGACTGTCTTTATATATTTCATACTGCCATTTGGCATCTAATGTTATCAGAACCAATCTTTTAATGGGTGAATGTTTCTCCATGTACAGCTAACTGACTAGTGATAGTCAGCAGTGACTGCATGGATGAACGTTAACTCAGGGTATTAAATAGCTATGCCCAAGAAAACAAACAAATTTTTCCTTTGTTTTGAGAACTACAACCATAGCCAATTGAGGATAATTAGCAACAGTAAAATTCTTATTAATACCGGAAAATCAGCTTTTCGTTTCTCTGCCAAGGAGAGAGCTGAGGCAGAGCCATTTGATAACTAAGCTGAATTGGGTATCGCCTTGGTGAAGGACACTCTCCGAGTTTCCTTCTATTTGCATCAAGCTTTCTGATTACAGGTATGCAATCATTCATCAAGTGCCACTTAATTTCCACACAATAATGAAAAAAAAGTATATAGTAGCAAACTGAAACATATGCCACTGCAAGTATGATGAGTAATTTTGATGGTTTGTACATGCCATTGAATGACTTGTTGCTTAATGAAATCTAAGGTCAATATTACTCTCACGTAGTAACTAACAGTCCTCGTTCTGTCTGATCATCCATCCTCCCCCCTCATGTCAAGATTCAACAACAACAAAAACAACAACAACTGAGCCACTGTCATTATCTTTCAGTGATGAATAATTAAGCTGTCCTCCAGCACTACGCTCAGCACCTGCCCTTGAAGATAGAGCTATGAAAAAGCACACAGTCACGGCCAAGTAAGTGGGAGGGCCACGACACACCACAGGAATGCCCTTCAACGGAGCGGAGGGGGAACAATCCAACTCAGATGGATTCTGTACAGTAAGACTAAACATATTATGATAGCCCATGCATACAATGACGCACAGGGAGGGCATGATCTGTTTTTAATTAGAATGGAGTCAAAGCTGGAAATGCAGACAACACTTTAAAATTTAGTAATTTAAAGTGCAAAGCTTTACATTACTGCTGTCATCATACACGGATCGTGTGAAATCATAAATGAAGTCCTGGAATACAGTAAATGATTCGAACTCATAGCAGCTCTCTTCCTCTCCTGTGTTTATTAAACACAGGCTTATGAGGGTTAGCAGCCAGGTGTATCCTCATTCAATGACAACACACACACTCACACACTAAAACAAGCACAGTTTACACTCTCCTATTACTCTTACCAGCCATTCAGCTCCAGCTCCAGCAGTGACTGGGTCTTCTCTGAATTACACTGCAAACACCACATGGTGGCCAGCACTTGCAAGAAGATGTACTCCAAACATTAGCAGATCTCCTCACCAGTCCCCAGTACTCCCTAAAAGGCTCCTCTAAAAGACAGAGACAACTCAAAACTGCCATCTGCTACAGCTCGTAGCTCTCTGCCTCTTACAGACGTTCTCATTTCGTTGCCTTGTGATAGCAGTTTCCTATAGATGGTAGGCGTGCATGGTCAGTACTAAGTGGCAGTCTGCAATCTTTGACAGTCAAATGGAGCCCTTTCTTTTTCTCTTTCTTCCTCTCTGTCGTCAGTGCACGGGGCTGGTAGGAGTATAAGGGGGGTGGAGGCTATGAGACAGGGGAGTGTGAGTTTCTGCCAGGGCCCGAGCGGTATGGAAGAGGGCGGGGTGCTGGGAAGGGGGTGTGAAAGTGTGGAGGCTCTGTAGCTGGGCAGGAAGAGAGAGAGATGGAGATGAAACACTTATCATGCAAGAAAGGGACACACATGACCAGAGAGGAGGCGACGTGGAAAAGAAAGTCATGTTTTTCAGGCACGCTATCAAAGTGTAAAGACATGAAAAGGAGAGACTGAGAGAGTGACAGCTGGGAATAAAAGATAAACCAATGC
>VUQG01002601.1:0-12774 GCA_015106755.1 Etia nguti
AGCTGGGTGGAGACTCTCCACGATGACTGATGTGACATTTGTAGAGGCCTTCATCAGACATGGAAACATCAGGAATGGTCATGTGACCTGTCGACTCAGTCCTGATGACGGAGCCATCTTTATAAAAAACAGCTGGGAGGCTTGAAGGTGAGGACTTTGATTTACAGAGCAGCGTGATGCTGTCTCCCTCCATCACAGGAAGCACAGGACTCTGAAGGATCACTGGGCCACCTCAACACAGACACAAACTACAGCATTTCATCCACTGACACACAGCTTCACCAACACTAATTATACACAATCTTCTTACCAGTCACGGTGATGTTGACGGTGTTACTGGTTATTCCCTCGCTGCACTCACACCAGTAAACACCACTGTCCCTTCTGAAGATGTAGGTGATGGTACAAGAAGAACCAGCTTGTTTTCCCCACCCATCTCCACAACGACTCCTCTGTCGTTTGGGCGTGTTCCTCCTCACAGTCCATCCAGCCGGGCTGTCCTCCCCCTCACAGCTCAGAGACAAAAAGTCACCTTCAAACAGCTGAGAGCTGCTGGGGCTCACAGTCAGATGAGCTGTGGGGAAGAGGGAAGAGTGAGAGACAGCATCTGCTTTCTTTCTAACGTCCAGCAGAGGGCAACTGTGACTTTGGTAGTATAGAAGTCTGGGGGAGATTGGCCCTCCGCCCTCTATGACCTCACTAAACACTTTCCTGATGAGGTTATGGTTTCAGTTGCTATTTTAGTGGCTTATTGTACACAACATGAAGTTCAGTTTGCAACTTATGCCCCAGTTTTAAAAAAGGATAAAATAGAACATCGCAAGCACCAGAGATGACGGTGAAAACACTCAGCACTTTTGCACTGTCAGGAAAAATAATGTTTTTAAAACTTAAATCACCATTTTTTTTCCCAAATAAATTAATAATATAATATTTTAATTCTTTTGAACACAATTATTGTATAATAAAAACATAATAGGCCTTACTGATTTTTTCTTGGTTTTCATAAATAGAAGTTTACTGAGAGAGTGACGGCTTTAGCAAAGGAACATCCACAGCAGATGCTGGAGCTCAGAGGGTTTCAGGGTCAGCCAACATTTAAAAGGTGCAGTGTAAAAGAAATTATCATCATCAGAAGTGATTATTGCAGCATCTGGAAATATAGCTGCCATACACACATATATGTACACACAGTCCAACGACCTGCGTGTGTTCAGTTCATTGGTGAGAAAACAAATCACATCAGAACATGAAAATAAAGTGGCAGAAGGAACTGACCTGGGGAAATAAGACCTTTAGTGTCTAAGAGAAAATGAGACAAAGTAGCAGAACTAAAGAAAAGAGGTTTCAGATTGACGATCAGCCAAAATTCTGATTTTATAATTGCCTTTCAGTTTTCATATCTACATGTAAAATGATGAATCTGTTGTGGAATTTTATTTTTATGTTCATGTTTACGCAATCATTTTTCATATTTGCTGTAAGATCCACAGCACAAAGTGCGCGTGGTTAGCACAGGATGTTTGGTACGGTGAGAGATGGCCAGCTTCACATGAACAAACTCGCTATTACAGGAAATGTCACCTGTGACCTGAAAGGTGCTCGAACAGAATATTGTTACATGAGCAACATGAGTGACATTTAACCATATAATATTGGATCTTTCGTGTTTTTGAAGTTTGACTAAATCATCAAACGGTCGAGCTTTCAGCAGGTCATAAATTATGATTATTGTTCTGAAGCCAGTTTCAGCTAATAATAATAATAACAATAATTTAAAATATTGTGGAACACATTGGTGTTTAAAAAGGAAATGACTGTGACTTTTGAGTTAGCAGTGAGTATGATTATGATGTGGCTCTCAGACTGAAGAAGCATGATTTAGAGCTCTGAAGAAAGGATAGCCCAGTGTTACCCTCGCTGACACATATTTAAATGCCTCTATGCTTTTGTAGACGCTTAGAAAAAAATCAAACTGTAAATACTTCATATTTTGGTAGGCATGTGCCTCTGTAGCTACAATGAAAAATGTACTAACCTTGATTTGTTGTGTGGCACAGCAGTGAGGTCAGATCTAAAGAGACAGGACACTCGGGTTCATTTAAAGTTTCACACACAATAAGACAGATGAAGTATTTAACATGAGAAGTGCACTCACAGAAGAACCACAGTAGAAATGTTTCTGCCATTCTGCTGCGTGTTCACCTCAGAGTGACACAAGCAAAGCTCTACGCCCACCTCAGTGATGACCTGATGTAGTTTCCTCTTCTTTGAGCATTGACTGTTACGCTTTTGTTTCCTATAAGAGAAAAACGAAAGTTTTGTTTCTGTTCTAAAGTTTTATGTTTACACACATACTAAAAAAAACGTCTTCAGCAGGTGTTAAAATGAGGTAAAAACAACCTCAGATGAACAAAACATTTGGTTTGGGGTTTTGGCCCATTCTTTCGTGCAGCTTTGCTTTATTTCATTGAGCTTTGCAGACATTCATTTATGCACAGCTCTCTGAAGTTCCCAGAGAGGGAGACAAACACAAAGAAACAAAAGAAAAAAGTAAACCCATAAAAGGGATCAAAACTCAACAAACATTGAAGAAACCTGTAGCACGGCACATAGTGGTCCCCACGTGTCAGTCGGGTTGAGGTCTGGACTTTGACTGGATCGCTGCAGCACTGTGATTCTCTTTAAGCTTTTCTTATGGAGATTTGCTGCTGTGCTTTGGATCATTGTCCTGTTTCATGACCCGTTTTGGTCAAGCTCTAGCTGTCAGGCAGATGACCTCAGATTTGACTGTAGAATACTTTGGTGTGCAGAGATGTTCAGGGTCATCTCAGTGACTGCAAGGTGCCCAAATCACCACCCCTCCACCACCGTGCTGGCAGCTGGCAGGAGATGTTTGTGCTGCAATGCTGTGTTTGGTTTTCTCCAGACATGGTGTGTATTGTAGCCAAATGTCTCCACTTTGGTCTCGTCTCTCCAAAGCACGTTGTTCCAGAGGTCCTGAGGTTTGTTCAGAAGCAACTTTGCAAACTGTGCTGTTATGCTTGTTTTAAAGAGACGTGGCTTTCTGCTGTCAACCCGTCCAACCAAGTCATACTTGTTCAGTCTCTTTTTAATTGTACCGTCATGGCCTTTGACATTTAACATGCTAACTAAAGTCTGTAGAGTCTGAGCTGTAGCTCTTGTTTTTTGTTTTTTTTTTGTTTGTTTTGTTTTGTTTTTCTTTGTTTTGGGGGCTTCAGTCTTTGAGCTGTTTGATGGGATGAATTTTCCCTGTACAGATAGAGCTCTGAAAACAAAAATTGTTTTACACTAGGCTGTAAATGTGTTTATTTCTGCCACAAATTTTGTGATTTTACATTGGGGGTCTATGGGAATTGACTTGCTGACAATAAGACAAACTGTAGTTTTTGGCTCCTGCCACATGATTAATATTTAAGGCCATCATTGCCAGCATTTGTCCATTGCAAACTTACTCAGCTGTTTTTTTCTTCATATTGTTGCCACACTATAGCAAAGTATGCCAGGCTAAGAGTAGTAAGGACTTTAAATCCCATTATTTTTGTCAAGTTAGGCTGTACATTGGTAAAACTAACATGGGTGCAAGAGACCTCTGTGACAACCCCTGCACCACCAGAGTGGCAGTGGCTATCAATATAGCCAGACTTCTTTGCATTAGCTGGCTTAACAAAAACCTAAAACCCCGCCAGAGATGACTAGTATCATGAAGGTGGTTATCAGCTTTCTCTGTTACCCCTTTCTGATAAATCAGAGACATTATCAGAGGAATGGAGAGAGCTCTATAAAGAATATAAAGTCAAGAATGTAATGCTGCATTATTCATGGTAAATTACGATCATCAAAGCACAAAAGAATATTATCTTGAGTTGTATTTATTTCACAGCTGCACGTTGGAGCTCTGAAGCCTTTGATACATTTGAACATTAAATGTTAGTCAACGTTCAGGTCTGACTCTGTCCCGTAGCTTCATAAAGTAGACAAAGGAAATCACTGCAGTTTGTCAACAGATCAAAGTGAACTTCTCTTTTTATTGAGTGATATGTATTGTTGCTGATAATTAGCCTACAGACTGATCTGCTTTCTAGTGGCTGCAGCTCCAGTAGAGTAAATGAATGTGAATGCATGCAAATTCCATTCATTGCTGGGTGTTGTGTTTCACATATAAAGACTGAACATCTAGGCTTACATAATACACAGTCTTGTCCGACAGTCCCTCCTTGTGTGTTTGCCATGCATTATCTGAACACATACAAGAAGCAGCAGAAGTCATCTGGTAGTTTATAAGCACTGATGGGTCTTAGATTTGGTAAATCACATAGATTAGATATTATATAGGAAATATATCAAAGTTTGCAAAGATTGTGAAATGGCGATGTAAATGTTGGATTTTGGGGTTCCTGCATATGTAAGTGTGGAAGGAAATGAGGATTTGCACATATTGCCGAAACAGTCAGTGAAATTACAGTCATTTAATTTACAGATACCATTAGGCAAAGCTGAACTTAAACCTACGGATCATGGCAGGAGTACTGAGACATCAGTGATACAGGAAAGCATCTATACAACATTGAAAAACATGTTGGTTGTGGGACGAGTGGGCAGGAGTGGAGTAGAAGAAATCACTCCTCTCACAGGTGTTAATATCGCACTGCAGCTGATAGGTAAGCACCCAACGAGACAGTGTGTGCACCCAGTGAATCTGAATTTGTTCACGTAAGTGGCGGCTCGGCAGAAAATGATCGGCAGTCTTTAAACTGTTGTAAACATATCTCTCATGAATGATATCAAGTAATTTAGAGGCAGAAAGAACATTGCCGTAATAAGGTACAAGCTGCAACAAGTTTTGGCATTTATCAATTTATCCAGGTAAAAACTGTCACTGACAGAGAAAGAGTTTCCCGAGGGGGCAACGGAAATTGCAACAAATATAACATCACAGTTTCTAAAAATAATGTGACTAAAAATGACTTGACTGATTATAATGTAGAATACAAGTTCGGTACAATAATGCTGAGTCATAAATATACTCGCAAAACAGGTGATTTCTGCCAACATAAGGAAAGATATTGGAATTTAAGAAGAAAAAAAACGCAGAAGCGTCGAGTCGAGAAACACAGCGACATCACCAACAAGTACGGTTGAGTACGAGCCAATGACGGTACGAGCAAAAAGAGAGCTCGTACTCAACCGACCAATCGGCACGCCCCTATGGCTTTCTGATCGAAGGGGGTGAAGCAACCTGAGTCCAGGGTGTCATCACTCGGATTGGAGGTGGTCTGTGTGGCGGGTTTCTTCCTGTATTTATTGAAGGACTCCGGGATCTTCTAGTATTTCTTCTTGGATCTGCACTTGCGATTAAGTTCTATAAACCAGTTGCTTAGTCTGCTAGCTTTAGCTTAAACAGAGCCCGTATGAGGGCAGGAATCCTGCCTTTGGGTAGTATTTGTGTAACCGGTATCAGCTGACCGCACACAGAGCTCGAATCGAAGACTTTACTGAGAGTAATCACTGCTAAATCACTTAATGTGACTCATCGGTGTCATTATATTAGGAACTGTTGTACAGATGCTGAGCGTTTTCTTGATTGCACTTTTGTGATGTGTTCCTTGCTGATTTGCTGATTTTGGCATTATGGACATTCACTCGGCATCACAGCAGACTTTACTTGCCAGATCTATCAAATTTAATGAGTTTGGGATGAGCTGGTATAAAGCACAGAGTAATGTGAGCTCCATCATTTAAACTTCCTGCTTCCCTCCCTATAGTGTTAACGGGTATAACATCTGAGGACAGAGGTGTGAGTCTTAAATTACAAACCAGGCAAGTAGCCAAGAAGAAAGAGTTTAACATTGTACTACTGCCAAAAAAAAAATAGAAAACGGACAAATCAGCTGTTTTAGTCATTTGGAAGACGACATTCTGATTTTTCATTGTTTTCTCTCCTGAAAACCGCATGTATTTTTATTATTTTACATGAAACAGTTTTTTCTCTTAATTCCTGCAGTCTGGCACTTGTGCCCATGCTCCATTTCCACACTTCAGCTGCCAATAACCACTCAAGAGGAAGAAGATGATTTTCACAAGCGGCTCAATCCTGTCACCACAAAGGTCATGCAAAAACCTCACAAAGTAAGTTATTTATTGTGATAGACTTAGTATTAGAGTTGTCATATGTCTGAAAGTTTTCAAAACTGTTAGTTTGAAAGTTCTTTTGTGGCAGAATAAACCAGCTTTTCTAGCGAATAACTTTACCCAGGAAACACTTTGTGATTTGAAGGATTTATCCCTCTGTCTTTATTGTTTCTTCAGGATGCGTCTTCAAATCTGCATATGGTTTTTTTTGGCGCTCACTTCGATAGTTGACGCTTTGGGTAAGTAGGTGTTGTTAAAAGTTTGTAAACTACTGTTAAATCTTCGGTTACATTAATTTGCTATAATTGAGAACAAGATTAGTTATAACTGACTTTATTAATAGGTTATAAAGTCATTTCTTCCTTCATCCTAATGTTCCTCACACCTCCCTTCTTCTCTCACTTATTCCCTGCTATGGCTGTGCGATATTATGTTATGTATCAATTGATAAAATCAACTTTTACTGCACTACAAACTTCTTAAAGTATGTTTAAAAAGAAGACAACAACTTAAATATATGAAAAAAATATGATACTATTCCCTTAAAAGTAAATACTGGCTAGACAGTTAGCTGCCTTGGTGGAGGTTTGCGCTCTTGGAGTACTTCTTGTTTAGTACATGCATATCTGATGTATATTTTTATTCTTAAACTTCTGTCTTGTCCACTTCGATTTGTGCCTTTGTCATATGTTTTCTAATGCTGGGCGTATACATATCAGGTGATAGATCGGCTGGGATTTTTAAGAGATTTCTATGCACTGTTTACCACTAAGAGCGCTGTGGAGCCCATCGAGAATGAAACTTTAACTTTGGTTAAAAAAAAATTACAGAAAGAATTTATATTTCATAACGAAGTCAACAGAGCAAACATTGTGGTTCATGCACCACAGTTTGGAACGAGTCCAAATTAAGTTTCTTTCAAAGTTTTTCTTCAAAATATGAACCTTAACAAGTCATACACTAAATTTGTAAACTTTATGCAAAAGTATTTATTATAATGCACTGAAACTTTTTCTTATTTATTTATTTGATTTTTAGTATAAAGGTGCTTTTAAAACTTCTAAATGAAAAAAGGTCCTACATTTTCCTGACAGAATTTTGTGTGTTTTACATCGAAGCACAACTTTCCTGAAAAGAGAAACATTTTTTATTGAAGTTACTTTCTGCCAGTATAATGTTTTCATGTTTGCAGATCCATTTTGTCTTTAGGTTGTTTTAGCTGCCAAAAATCAACACTGTTGTGGTGCTAAGAGGGAAAAGTCCCGTAAATTGTTTAGTAAAATTTAAATTATGAGGGATTTTTGCTGCCACCGTCTTGGTGTTTTCAAACTGGACATGACAACGAGGGATGGATCTCTCTGAGAAACTGAGTTTACTTACAGGGTACCCACACGCTGAAGTATTACCCTGCTTCATCTCCCGTATGACTCTCATGGGGACTATGGTTTACAAAGTGAGCATCATGTTTTATTTCATAAGACTAGAAAACAGTGACTGACAGCATAAACTCGTCTAAGAGGGCTGTGGGACAATGGCTACCAGCTGCTTATTACTAAAGGAAAGAAAAGTGATTCATGCCTTATGTTTTTATCTTCTGTCGTTTTCTGCTTCATGGCCTGATTACAGTGAATTTATGGGACCATATTGTATGTTTGTTGTGACTCACGAAATGCATTAGGTACATACAGAGTGTACATTTTTGTAGCAATAATAACTGCTCTTTAACTGCTGAAATGGATGTTTTCAGGTACATGATCACATTTTTACCAGGTTAATGAAATGGGTTTTTTTTTTCTTGGTATCTCTAACAAAAGGGTAATGATAAGTGGTTCTATCATTATATTTATAGCGACAGTTTCATGTCTTTCAATGTCCTTTTCTTATGTTACACTATTTAACATCGTTTTGTTTTTGTTTTTATTTCCTTGGTCCAAAAAAGTTTGGGTTTAGTATTTCACAAAGGACAAAGCATCCATACTTTTTACTGTGATGAGGACATGATGACCACTAAAGCCTTGAAACAAACTTTGAATATTTGTTCTTACTTTGGGAGTCTCTATATTGCTATGAACTGTGCTTTTTTACAAAAGAACATTCCAAGTGCCATCATTTCTTTTGTATGTTCTGCACATGCTCTGTACAATCATGACCCTGAGACCAATAAAGATCTATTTATTCTTTCACTTGAGTGTGCCGCTCTTGTTGACTCTTTATAGTTCACGTGAAGATAATGTAGAGCAGAATTAGCGTTTTATTTTTTTTATTAGTTTACATTTTTGTTTCCTCTTTAAATTTTTGCTTTCAGTTCAAAGTTCCAGAGCGTGTTTACTTCTTTCACTTTATCTTTAAATGTTTAGCTTTTGTTAGTTTCCGTGTCTGTTTTAGTTTTTAATTGAGTATATGAGGACTGTCAAATGGAAGATCTATTTTCAGGATAGGTGTGACGATACACATGTACCAACCTCCTAATGATAAAATGGATCAAGTTTCTATATATTTAGTTTTGCTAGCACACAATTGTAGGTTTGGTTAATGTTTTCCCCCTCCCCCTTCATTAGATCTTTTTAAGACATGGTTTAATTTTGCATTTGACTTTAGTTCATAGTTAAGAATTATCTTGATCTGTGGACTTGCTAAGACATGGACAAGAATAACTGGTAAACTACAGACAATACCGCTAATGTGCAGGAGTTTATATCTACAATATCCTCAAAACGTCTGTTAACAGCAGGTTTTTAATAGTTTTGTTTTTTTTTCCTTTTTTTTTTCATTAGTTTCTGTTTTTATTTAGTTTCCAATTTAAGTTTAGTTTCAGATAGTTTCCAGAATGGCTTTACTTGGCTATTTTTTCAACCCATCAATTCTTTATATTTTACTTGGAAAAATGGGAAATTCAGCAGGTGCAACAATGCGTGAAAGTAAATAATTGATATGAGAACCTTTCTTCTTCAGCACAGTCTGAACTTTCTGAGATAGCTTTCTGTCATTTCTTTAAGTATCTTTAGGAATAGTTCTCCAGGTTCTTGAAGGACATTCCAAGCTCCTCTTCGGATGTTTCTGTTCAGTTCTCCGTCAGGATGATCCCACACTGCTTCAGTAATGCTGAGGTCCAGGCTCTGGGGAGGCCAATCCACTGCACTGGCAGTGTGTCTGGGATCATTGTCGTGCTGAAAAATGAAGCTGCTGCCATTCAGATATTTTTCAGATGATATTTTATGGTGAATGAAAAACTAATAGACTTTTCTAGGTTCATAATTCCATCAGTTCTGACAAGACCTCCAACAGCACCATGTTTAACAGATGGCTGTATACCCTCAGTGTTGTACCTCTCCTGACCTCCCTTCCCTGTACATATTGACAATAATGCAAACTACAAGTTTCAAGTTTTGATTTGTGTTATCATTTATTCGAAGTCCAGTTCTTGTGTAATTTGGCATACCTCAGCCTGTGGCATCTATCGGACAATCTACACCACGCGCACAATTATTATGCAAGTTATATTCTTGAGGATTAACTTTAATATGGAACAAAACCTGTGCTCTTACTCAATCCAAAATGTTAATAAAGCTGAGCCACAAAAAAAAAAGTTTAATTCAACTGAAAAAAGATGACTTATTGTAATATCTAAATTTGTAGCAGTTTGTAACAAAAGAAACGTGCTTCATACATGTGAAACATTTTTCCCTGCAGCTTAATTTAGCCATTTTTTTTATTAGGAAATCAAAACACAGCACAGAAGTTGGAAATGTTCAACAGGAACAGGTGTTTAAATACTCACTGAGCGGCACGACCCAGATCTATGTGACTGGCAGCAACAATAAGAGCTGTTCAGAGTGTCCACAGACTGAGGAAAGGTGCTTCAGTGGTTCCTTTAGTGCTTCATGGCACTCACGGCATTTCCTGACGTAGTCATGATCTTTCAATCTGTTCAAAAATGTTTTCCTTAAGCCTGCATTCTTTTTAAAGGCCACTAGGGGGAGACTGCATTGACTGCGAAATGACTTTTGCTCCTATAGAAGTCTGTCACCTCTGACACAGGCTCTAACTCTCTGATCATTTGTTTTATTATGTGTTTTGGTTTTTGTTCAACAGGAAAGCAAACAACAGGTGCATGTTCCTTATACACTGATGGAGACAAACGACGATTTATTTATACCCTGAGCCCAGATGTTCAGGACATGAAGAAAAGGTTCCTGGTGCAGAGAAGAGGGACCAAAGCAATCCACCCTTGTTTTCACCACAGATGGACAGATATTTCTCAAAAACCGGTGCACCCACCATCAAATAAAAAACACCAGTAAAAGTAGTCTTTTATAGTCTCACATACAGTGTTTTTAAATGTTTGTTTCTATCATTTGTACAATCACTGGCAGCAGTCTTTGGTAATAAGCTGTGCCGGCAGATATGAATATGCAGTCAAACATCTGCACTTTGTTTACATCCAACATTATACATGACTTTGTGCTGCCATAAAATATCTGATCTATTTAATTTAATATTTATTACTTTTGCATGACAAAAAATATTTCTCTGTTCTGTGCAGTTTAGAAATGATGCTCGATGGTGACCTCCATGACGTCAAAGTCCTCAGTCAGTTTCTGCTCAGGGTGGGGGTGTGGTGCTGTTGCTATGGAGACAAAGAGTTCAGGTCCAGTCATAATGAGGTAATAAGTGAGAAAAACAATCAGAATTTAAGGGAACCTATTTCCACATTTGTATTTTTCTTCTTAGGCCCTTCTAAAGTTGCTTTGCAAGATTTACACTTCAAAATAATCAACACAGCTTCACCTGTGCTCCATTTGTCTTACCTGTGTCTAATTAGCCAATCCTGAGTTTCCAAATTGTCTTTGTTCTTACAGTATCTTGGATTTCGAGGCTCTCCCAGCATTACCAGTGTGTTAGCTGGTTTCAGTGTTTCCTTGTATGATCCCATGCTTGTTTTTCAGTTTGTTTTAGTTTTAATATATACTGTGCAGACTGCCTACCTGTGCCAAACTGCTTCCTATTTTAAAATAAAGATTTAGATTTTGGATTTTTTTTTAACAGGTCTTCTTTGTCCTGTGTTTGTCTCCCTTCTTCATTAATTATTCTAACTTTGGCAGTTTCAGGCCTTCATAATCTTTATATATGGCGAATTCCACCACTGTAGCTGCATGTGTACAGTTATGACAGAAAATAAAGAAAAACACAACAGATCCCCTTTAATGGATTGATGATCTGACAGTGAAAGTTACCTGAGGGTCTTTGTCGATATAAAGACACCATTAGGACAGTTGTGATGACATATGGACAGAACACCACCAGGTGGCAGACCACTCTCAAGACAAGTGGTAGGTGAATGGAGACAGTGGGTGGAGCTGAATCAGTAGGCAGAGCTGTGGCAGAAGGAGAAGCCATGGCAGTGGATTGGATCGGTGTGGTCATTGGGGTTGAGACAGAAAGCAAAGTTGAGGCAGAAGACAGGGGTGATGTAGAGGGCGGGGCTAATGTGGAAGGCGGGGCTGTAGTTGTAGGTTTACCTGTAAAGAGAATGGCACTGTTCAGGTGATTCATGGATGAAATCTTAGATGGTATAAAAGATGGACGCAACTTTCAGGTCTCGTCTGAAAAGTGACGCTAACGCAGAAGTGCCTTTAATCTGCATTCTTTCCAGTGGCCACCAGGGGGGCAACTCCTCTGGTAGCAAAAAAAACCCTTGGATGATGTAGTAGAAGTCTATGGGAAACTCAGCTTCCTGACTCTGTGACCTCACTAACCACATTCCTGATTACTTTATTGGGTAGTTTAAGATTAAACAGAACACATTAGAAGTCTTTAGCCAATTAGAGTCTTTGGTTGGGTCCGACCTTCAGGTTTGAAAACACCAAAGTGGTGATAGCTAAAAAGCTTGAGGTCTCATATTGGGACTTCACTGACCAATGGGTGACCTCACAATACTTATGTCCATCTTCATCTTTGATCTATGGGTGAAATATAATTGTTGATCATACTGAAAACTACCTGTGACAGTGATCCAGCTGGGTGGAGACTCTCCACGATGACTGATGTGACATTTGTAGAGGCCTTCATCAGACATGGAAACATCAGGAATGGTCATGTGACCTGTCGACTCAGTCCTGATGACGGAGCCATCTTTATAAAAAACAGCTGGGAGGCTTGAAGGTGAGGACTTTGATTTACAGAGCAGCGTGATGCTGTCTCCCTCCATCACAGGAAGCACAGGACTCTGAAGGATCACTGGGCCACCTCAACACAGACACAGACTACAGCATTTCATCCACTGACACACAGCTTCATCAACACTAATTATACACAAACTTCTTACCAGTCACGGTGATGTTGACGGTGTTACTGGTTATTCCCTCTCTGCACTCACACCAGTAAACACCACTGTCCCTTTTGAAGATGTAGGTAATGGTACAAGAAGAACCAGCTTGTTTTCCCCACCCATCTCCACAACGACTCCTCTGTCGTTTGGGCGTGTTCCTCCTCACAGTCCATCCAGCCGGGCTGTCCTCCCCCTCACAGCTCAGAGACAAAAAGTCACCTTCAAACAGCTGAGAGCTGCTGGGGCTCACAGTCAGATGAGCTGTGGGGAAGAGGGAAGATATGCATTATGCA
>VUQG01002602.1:6804-35636 GCA_015106755.1 Etia nguti
GGTGCTGCTCTGTAAAAGACCAAGATTGAAGCTTTGTGGAAAATCCTCAGCTTCCTTCTTAAATACACCCGGCATCACTGTCCAAGGTCTCAGGGGTTGGGGGAGGGGGATACAGGGAGAAGGAGGAGGTGGGAAGGCAAGGAGCTAAGAGAAGATTGAAGTTCTGAGGGAAAACCCTTTAAAAGGAGGTAGAGGAGGGTCTTAAAAAGGAAGGAGGAGAATGATTGTGGCTTGAAGCAAAAATCTTGGTCTCTGAAATTGTACTTACTCTCGGTAAGGTTAGAAGGACAAGAGGCAACAGAAGGAGAAATAGGAAAAGGATTAGTATGGATAAAATAAAAATGGGAATAAGTTCCATTGAAGCAAAAGGGAAGAACAGAAAGAATTGAAACATTTTAGTTTTTATACTTAATAGCGCTGTTGTTCCTGATTTGGTGATATACTGTCAATATTTAAAACACAATCTGATTCCATTCTACCTGAGAATTCACACAGCTTGACATGTCATCTCACATTCACACATCATAATCCCCTCAATTATCATAAAGTGAGGTGAAATAACCAAGAGACAGAGACAGACTGACACTGGGCAATGAGCTGGAGTGAGTGACTCAGTGAAAGCAGTAATGGGCTCCATATGTGCTCCATATGTGTCTGAGTGCCACATTTAGATGCCTGTATATGTCCTTTCCACCTCTTCCTGTGTTTTCTCAACAGCATTCCACCAAGGACACACAGAAAAACATGCACACAGTTCCTCTGACACCATTGCTGTGAAATCTAAAGCAGTATAGCATATAAAGCAACAGGATAGTCAAAAATACAGCATAGTTGCACTGTTAAACATTAAATTATCATTCATCTGTTAAAATAAATACCTTCAGAAAGTATAAAGGTGTATTTTCAACTTCATGCTAAGAGTCTTTTTTTCCAACTGAGGAAACGAAACAGATAATAAGTCTCCTTTATTTTATTCTGTATGTGGCCAAGTGATGTATAGAGGTGCATAGATATGTTTTCTTTTGAGACAAACATTACACTAAGTACCATTCTTTCAAAACTTTTTCAATCCTATTCAGTCTATGATTAAGCTTTTGACTGGATTGTGCACTGTATGTGAGGTACGTTCAAAGGTTCAATTAACTTACTGGATTTGTTTATTAAGAGCAAGAGAGAAAATCTCTTTAAATTCACTTCCAGGTGGACTGATATACTTACTCATTATTGTATCTGCCATAAGACATTACCATGTTCTCAGAATACAAAGGCGTCATGATTTAAACAGCTGAAATCTTTACACTGGGATAGACAGCTGGGATGGGCTCCAGCGGCCCCCCCGCGACCCTGAAAAGGATAAGCGGAAGCGAATGGATGGATGGAAATCTTTACACTCACATCATATAAGAAAATTGTCTTATATGATGTGAGTGGTTTTGTGGGACCTCAGTTTAGGTATTTAGACCAAAACTCAATTTTACGTTAAGACATGATAAAAACTAACTTAAAGGATATTTAGTAAATACATCCGAATACAATGTAAACATAAATAGAAGGAATACTAATACTTTCTTTAATCTAAAGACATGGAGAACAACTTGTCTGCTTCCTGCCTCTGTAGATCATGGGTTAAGTCTTGTACCTTAATCAGTTACTGAGGAGCAGCTTTTTATCTTGAAGTGTAAATAAATTAACTAATAAGGCTTATAAAATGTAGGTTTGACAACAGAGCATTAAAAATAAGCAAATTAAGAGTCGAGAATGCGGTGAATGGACATTAATTCTAATTCTGGTGGCGACTTGATTTAATTAAGGAGTAACTAAGGCTGTGTCTGTAGAGCACACGGGTCAAATAAGGACGCCAATCTAATTTTCCATGTGTTCTTTTATGAATGCATTGGAGTTTTCTTTAACTGTTGGCTTTGGGAATTCAATCCATCCATCCACCCCCCTTGAGGAAAATAGAAAGCATAATTGAAATGAATTGATTTTTATCCTGTGCTTACTATGGCATGCTGACTCACCAAGTAGTCTCATATGGAAAACTTTAGCTTGCATTCAATGAGCTAACCCAGGGGTCTTGCAACATAGCATGAGGGGATGAATTCTGACATCAACTTTTAGACAATAATTTGAAGGCTGGTTTTAATCTTCCCATGACCCAGTTTTGGTACTGATTCAGACTTTGACAAAACACTGACTGAATTTTTTTTATGGTTCAGTACCTAAAAGAAAAGAGCGAGTCTGTTTCTGTTGGGTCATAACATGGCGAGGGAATGTTTTCATTAAACTTGCTCCCAGAGTAGGAGGCTATATTTAAAGCTTTACATACACACCCTGCATGACAGCATTTCTAAAACTATATATCAGGATCCTGAAATAGGTCATGGGCGTTTCATGGGTCACTTAAACTGGGTTGCACTGGCGAAAGGCTAATTATTTTGACTTTTCATCATGGTTGAAAGGGTAACGAACCACTTGTTTAGACAAACCCACCCAGTGACACTACTAGTTAGTGTGACATTTTACCGTCCTTGGGTAGGGATGGAAAAAGAAAACAACTGAAAATGGGAAAGGTTAAGAGAGGGAGTGCAGATAGATTGAGTTCTGTGAATTGTCCCCCACAAATTTGTCCCCACGGAATATTAAGCTTGTCAAAACCACTAACTGAGATCCCACACAGCCCCCACAGATTGGCAAATCTACATCTGCAAAGTATCAAAACGTTTGCCAGGTACCTGCGACTCAACAAATCCATGAACATTCACACATGGAAAAATTTCTGTGCAGTTTTTGTATAACACTGTTGGAATAGGAGCTCATCAGTCAAATGAAAAAGAACAGAAAATGATGCAAACATATGCTAGTGCAATTTCCAACATAAATGGGTTTAATGACTAAATAACATATACCATTTTCTTTTCAAAGTATTTAAAAAAAATTCTGTCCAGTCTTAAAACTGTAGTTTCTTACCAAAACTGCACATTAGCATCGACCTTCGGTTCATTTTCTATTATTTTTATGGTTATTGTAGTAGGAGTTGTTTGAAAACCATTGTTGTATTTCCTTTTAAATGACAAATTTGTTTCTGCTTTGTAATTCCAGCATTGCTTTGATGTTTAACAGGATGGACACAGACAGTAAATATGTAACAGCACAATGGTTCAAGACATTGAGATTAAAGAACCGGTTCTCTGTGCGTTTTCTGTGACTGACAGACCTGCAGCTGGTAAGTCTTTGGGTGAAGTTGTACAAGACTCCTGAAGCATTGGAACACTCAAAAATCATTATATTGTCACTCCATATTAACTTCAGACTGAGAGAATCTGAACACTACATCTTTGTGTTTGTGAGAAACTGATTTTTGAAACACTCCCTAACCCTTCTCATGTATTTGATTATGTGAATGCTTTATTTATTTTTCTCTTTTTATTAAGGTCTGAAAGAAAACACTTTGTGCAGCTACACTGAAGCATCTTAAAGACTGTCTGTCACCTGTCCCAAGATTTAGTCCTATTTTTCTGTTTTGGATTCTTGGTTTATATATTGGAGACATTGTTTATATTTGTTGTTCTATTTAAAGTTAAAACTTTTGTGTTCGAATTTTGGGATTCCTGTTTTGATTTATTTTGTTCTAGCATTAGGTGAGTTTGAGTTCTGGTATTATTAAGTCTTAATTTGTGTCACTTTGTGTTTTGGTTCAGGCTTATTTTTAGTCATTTCTTCAAGATTTCTGTTTGAGTCTTGCTCTGCCTCTTTTCGGTGTTTGTGCTTGGGTGTTCTTTTGCCAGCTGTGTGTTAGTTATTCCCTTATTTTTTTATTTTATTTGTCCTGCAGGTTAACCTTGAAGATTATTTGTCTTTCATCTCCTGCATTAGTTTTGCTTTCTGTCTGTCCTCCCCAGTTGCATGACAGTTTTGACCTGTGTCATGTTACCCTCTTGTGTCTAATCCCAAATCAGGTTTGTTTTTATTTTTGTTTATTTTTTTGGATCAGTTACAATAAAAATTTATTTTTGATTAGAATTCTGCCTACAGTGTCTAGCATTTGGGTTCACTGCATTTTAAAAAAACATCCATCCATCCATTTTCTTCCGCTTGTCCGGGGCCGGGTCCCGGGGGCAGCAGCCTAAGCAGGGAAGCCCAGACCTCCCTCTCCCTGGCCACCTCATCTAGCTTGTCTGGGGGAACACCAAGGCGTTCCCAGTCCAGCCGAGAGATATAATCTCTCCAGTGTGTCCTGGGTCTGCCCCAGGGCCTCCTCCCAGTGGGACATGCCCGGAACACCTCATGCAGGAGGCGCCCAGGAAAAAACCAGGGACCCTCCTGGGTGAGGTGTTCCATATGACCCTATTAGTATACAACCAAGGGACCAGTTCACCCTGCCCGGGATAGGGTTACCGGGGCCCCGCCCTGGAGCCAGGCCCAGGGAGGCCCAGGGTACACTCTGGGTACACCCTGGACGGGTCGCCAGCCTAACACAGAGAGGCAACCAGTAGCACAAGCTGCAGAAAAGCCAAAATGCAGAGTATGAGGCGATCTACTTATACTTTTTAAATAGTTTAAATATACAAGGTGAAGGCATATGCTACAATAGACATTGACACAGAGACACACTGGCACCTAAATTATTATTTATGACTGTATACAAGACTTTGGGAAGTTGCAAAGTAGGAAGAGAAATGTATGGTATGTGTCTTTTTTCCTATAATGCTTTAACCTTTAAACGCTTTTGAGAGAATCAAGAGATGCTGAGCCAAAATCACTTGCCATTGTGTCACTACCAGCCTTGGGACCACAGCATTAACTTTAACCCTAAAAATCTAAGCAGTATTTTTTGAGGGATGATGAGTGCAAGCTGTGTGATATTGAAAGAAATACTAAGGTAGTTCTTATTTTCTTGTCTGGGTATTGACTGCAGAATATTTATTTTATCATGACAACAACAGTTGTCTAACAACTTACCAGTTGGCCATCAGAACATTAAGTCAATGGGTTTGATGAAAGCTGCAATGACAATTATGGGCAAAAAAAATAAATTACAAAAGAAAGACTCTGCTGTTCAAACAGGGCGGTTTGGTGTACAAAGGTGAACAGTATAAAAAGCAAAAAGAAAGAAAGAGCGAGAGAAACCTATTCAAGAGCTGCTTTTAAGCAAGGAAACAGCACTGCCAGGAAAAAGAATAGAATAGAAATAACCTTTATTGTCCCTCATTGGGGAAATTCAGGTGTTCCAGGAGCACAGGAGTGACAGACAGACAGCTTTTTGCATCTAGGATCCAGCAGTCTGTCGTTGAAAGAGGCTCTCGAGATCTTCTACAGCTTCATGCATGGGGTGGGAAACACTGTCCACAAGTGATGTTATTTTTGCCAAAGTTCTTCTGTCCCCAACCACCTGCACTGGGTCGAGGGTGTGTCCTAGGACAGAGCTGGCCTTCCAAATGAACTTATCCAACTGCTTCCTCTCAGCTGTAGATAAACAAAACTTAATTCTGTTGCCTATTTATGTGTTTGTCTGTAGTGTAACTACCTTAAAGGTTTACAGCTTGGCAGTTTGAAGTATAATGCTGCAAAGATGAAGAGAAAGTGTAGAAATCCCTTCATCACTGATATATCATTTCATTTAAGTACGAAAGCAAAATGACATAAAAACTAGCTTGTGTTCCAGATGGAGACAGAGAGGAAAGGCAGTGGTGGTCTAATCAGATTTTGGGATTTTTTTTTTCCCAACTTGGCTTTCTGAGGTGGTGTGAGCACTTTAAGCATAAAAGCCTAGCAACCAAAGAGAATGTGTTGTAGGGGGAGGTTTCAGTCAAAAGGATTAATTAACACTAAATGGCTGTTTTAAGATAAGAGGACTCTTTAGTATCAAGGCCAAATGAGTCTGTTTGATCCAACATCTCACCCTCTCTCACTCTTTTTATGTGTGAGCGGGTGTGTGTTTTTGCATGTGTGCAACAGTGTGTTAAAAGAGCTATGAAAATATATATAAAATGAAAAAGAGCTGCCTTCTCATTACTGCCCAAAACAGTAAAATTTTCAATAAGTCATCCAGCTTGTGCCAACCCTTTGAGCCTCAGTTGAGACCCCAGAGGAAGCTGTGACTGCTGTCTCTCCAACACCGGGCTCCAGAGTGGCAAAACTCAAATTGAAAGCCAGAAAAATACAAGAGGAGGCTAAAAAAAAGCTAGACAATTGTCCAAAAGAGATATTATAGGACAAGTAGAGGTGTAAGAGATTGCATGTGGAAGCAAAGTGACTCTAACTGTTGCTGATATAACACCAAAATTGTTTAATTCAGAGGTGATAAATGAACAGAGAACTTTTAAACAAATGTTCAAAAAAAAAAAAATGGAAGTTTCATGTCAAAAGCAGTTTGATGTTGAGTTATTGCTTAGGTATCTTTGCTGATCTGAAATAAGAAATAGAATGTTGCTCATAAACTTTTAATTCTTTATAATGAAATGTAAGAGTATTAAACCCTTGTCTATTATTTAGAAGTATAGTTGTTTCAGGAAACTGACTTTTACAGTCAAACTAAATCAGAAAGAATGTGTTATAGTTTAGAAAGCTATGCCTGCATCTCTAATATCCCACATTTAATCCTAGTAGAAAAATGCAATAAGGTTGAACAAAAGCACAAAATGTAGCACTAACAATGAAACTGTGGTGAGGGGCAGATCAGAGCTTTGAGTATCTCTGAAACTTATCCCCAGCTGAACATTAGTTCTTTATGGTAAAGAAGCGAGAACGACACACTAGGTCTTATGGCAGTTTGCTTAGAGTTTACCCATTGGCACTTAAGAGACTTTGTACGTGGGGAAAAGATTCTCAGTTACATTGCTCATCCCTGAGATGAATCATGATACAGGCAGTGGGGAGGTGGAGTTCTGATCAAAGGTCAGGGGAAAAATAATGTATCCAAATGCAGAGAGGTCCTTCAAGAAAACCTAATGACCCAAGAATTGGATGAATGTTTCCATCCTTGAGTGTCCCAGCCCAAGTTTAAACTTAAACCTAAAAAAAATATACAGTGAGACTTTAAGATAGCATGTGGCACATGCTTCCAATCTCAAGGAATGTGACAGGAAGCAAATCTTGAAATGGAAATCAAAGGTGTCATTTCTCTCAAAGTGTCACTGCAGATTATTAAGTGTTTTGATTTTCAATAAATCCACTAAATGTTAAAAAAAATAAAAAATAAAATAAAAAAAAATCCATATTTTTTATGATTATGGGTTACTAAGTGTTTATTTAAAAAAAAAAACAATTATTTTAAGAAAAAAGTTATTTATAACACAAAGTATGCAAAAAGTAAAGGGGTTCTTAGATTTACTGTACTACTACTACTGTACTAATACAGAGATGCCGAACTGTGGAAATGTACCTGATGTATATGCAGGTGAAGAGCATAGATACACCTTTTGAGTATTTTGAAAACTGCTCAGTCTGAATAACATTTAAAGAAGATGCAGCATGTCTGCCTGACATAATAATCACGGTGGTAAAATATAAGATGTGAGAGAAAGACCATTACTTATTTAAGTTGTGTGTACCCCAGGTAGGTTCGCTCAGCATGCATGCTGATTTAGAAACACCTTGTTTCACATTCATTAAATTACAATCTTTTTGCAAGATTCCTAGAAGAGAGCCTTTCCTCAGCTGCTCCCAGCTTAGCAGCTGGGGGTTTAATACCTTGCTTTGAGCTAGAAAGACTAATAGTTAGTGGCTCTTGTAGCATCAAAGTTCCTTTTAAGATGAAATATTTCTGCCTATTTCTTATTGGATACTACATAAATTATAAAAATGCCACCTTAAAGTGCTTTAGTGCTACAAGATTCATCCCAGCTAGTCAAAAAGAAAGCATGAAAAAAAACCAACGGAAAACATTTGACTGCTTGATTATAATCTACCTGAGAACTGTGTAATTTGACTTACAGCAGCATTCTGTGACAATGAGATATCAGGGCCTAACATCGTTAAGAAAATAGCTGATTATTCTCTGCAGTCAACTAAATGTGTCAACTTCTTAGTTGACACATTTCGTTAATATTCTTCTTTTGCACACATCTGTAACCATAGTTAAAAACCATGATTGTTTAATTTACTTGATGATTTCTGTCCTGACATATTCATTCAAACGTAATTTTAATTACTCCACGTCTCCCCTGTAGCAGAGAAAAAGACTACTGGAATCCCGGAAGGTGATTCTATAGTAGACAAGTTAAGGGAATAATCTTTTGAACCGTTGCTCAAATAAATATAAAAGAAAAAAAAGGATTTCATCATCAGAAGTATTAAGGTCTTTAATATCTGATCACTCAGGCACATTGTCATCTTAACCCACCTGTATGATTGTGAGTGGCAGCTGTCATCAGAGATGAAAAAAGACAAAAGATGGAGAACAAAGGGCAGGGAATACAGAGGAAACTGAGAAAAAAAAACAGGTGGAAAAAAAAAGAAGAGACATAAACACAGAGATATTTTTGAAATGTAAGAAAGAACAGAGACTGGCTGACATTGATTTTAGACCAAATCCAATCCATCTCCTCCTCACACATTCTTGTGGACTGTCCACTACATTAAGAACCATTCTAAAACCCCCTAGCATTATGTGGGAGTGTGTTATAAAGACTCCACACACAAAATTCCTAATGTTTCTTTTGAAAAAACTTCCCCTGTAATTCAATCAGTTTTGTGGACATTTTTACAAAGGATATTGTAAATATTTAAAAATAGAGTCTATGAAGTAGTGTCCTTTTGGGCTCACTGCAAAATACATGATGCTATATCAATACCTACAGATGAAGGAAAAAAAGAACCGAATTAGGCTATAACTCTGTTTCTCGTTATAACTTATAGAATATAGTCTACAGATCGTTTATGTGGATAGCTCACCAAAATGACCAAAACTACTTATCACATTACAAAACAGTGCTGTGTCAAACTTTGAAGATGTTATTCTGAACAAGCACCAGTTTTGTTCTTTCCCAACAAATGCAACTTCATTCTCCAATGGCAATAGTGTCAACCAGCTCCTTCTCCTGTGGTCAAACACATATTACAAGCCCAGTAACAACTCTTCAGACCTCACAATTAGCTGCCCATTTTTATCCAATACATTGCTTTAGGTCCCTCGTGTTTAAAACTCAGCTAATTTAAAGACAGCAAATAGCTATCATCTAACACTGGTGGAGGTTTCCTGCAAAAAGAGAGAGAGAGTCAGAGAATAGGCAGAATAGGTATGAAAAAATGACTGTTAAGAAATGTAGCATGAAAAATGCATCCTTATTCACACATTAAGGTTTGCATAGCTCACACATACTATAGGTGGATGACAGATGGACAACCAGATGGGTAGAAAAACACAGAGACACTGAAAGGAAGATAAACACAATTATCTGTAAACAGAAAAACACATTTTGTGTAGTGCAGAGGGAAAAAAATAATAATGAAAAAACATACAGTTAGGTTGATATGTGGTCCAGCTATGACACAGTTTTGTGCATTTTTAATTTAAATGGATTTTAACACAGTTTTTGCCTGGATATTGTTTTGAAGTTACCATGAACCACTTGAAATCAGTAAGCATTCTAATATATATAATAAATTAATAAAAGTATTGGATTGTGTGTTTAACAATTCTGTCAAAAAACATTTTTAGACATACTCCTCAATTTTTAGCAGTTTCACAGCCAGATGAGGCTTGTTCGTTTGCTTTTCCATTCCCAATTAGGTAGCTCTCTAGATAAAGTATTGAACTTTCACTTATTAACTGTTCACTGGAGCAAAAAGGAGGCCATTACTGAGTAGAAAAACAAAATAAACCTATCATAGAGGGTGGAAAAATACAAAAAAAAAAATCTTGTAAATTCTTAATAAAACAAAACAAAAGATTTTTTAAAAAGTGAGGCTAAGCACTGGCCAGCTCAGCAACATCAAAAGGAACGAATTATTCAATTCATTTCAGATTGATTTATATCAGTGGTGATTTTTTCAGAAAGGCAAGCAGAGACAATAGCCCACAATAAACACTCACAAACAAAACATATTCCTCCACTATTACCAAGATAAACTACATCAGATTAAACATACTGTTTGTGCTACCTGCGCTCTACGTGAACATCTTCCAAGCCGATATCGCAGCAAAGCATGTAATAGACATGCAGGTCCACTGTGTCCATTTAACGCTTTGCCTCTTCAAAGCGTGAAATGTACACCTATGCAGAAGTTGTAGTAAGTTGCAGAAAGCTGCACTAACAGTTTGTTTCCAGGGTGTCTCAAGTCTAGCACCCTGGAATGTACTTCATAGGTTTTTTGATTTAAAGCCGAAAAATTGCCTTGAAATATATCATCTCCACCTGCTGGTAATGCAACTTCTGCGTGCAGTAATGCAGTTTTTACATTGGTGTACATTTCACGCTTTGGAGATGCAAAGCTTGAGATGGACACGGTGGACCGGCATGTCTCTTACACATTTTGACGTGATATTGGGTTGTAGCTTCACCTGTTTTATGAAAAGTAAAAATAATTATTCTGCAGAAAAATATTAATGTTACCAGATTCTGTAAAGCATATTTTTTTCTGGTAGTCCCCTCAGTTCTGACTACCTTCCCTCTCTATGTTACCACTCGACTACACTTCTCCAGTCCTAATGAAATTCCGATCACATGGGGCGGAAAGAATCACAACTTTCAAAAATTTATTTTGTGAGTTTCAGTAGATTTTTTTTTCTTCATACAGCCTGTGATCAGCTGACCAGTGCTGCTGCTGCTGTTCCTCCAATGTTTATTGCTCTTAGTGGATTTACACAGCTTACTAATTAAATTTCCATTTTATCACATGCCACTGAGCGGTCCTTACCATTAAAAATAACCTCTCTTCTTCCTCTCCTGTCCTTTATTTCTTACATCTTTCTCCATCTCTGTGTGAAGTTATCTCTCACATCTCTGGGAATATCAGCGGCTGTACTTTTAGATAACTGCAGTCAAACAGTTTGTGTTCTTGCTGATATTTGTTGAGCTGATGAAACATTGCATTTGAAATTACCTGCCACTTAAAAAACTGTACTCCCTCTGCGCTCGCTCCCCATCTATAACACTAGATGCTGAAGTACTGTGACCACAACTTCAGGACATCTGCACCAAAAACACTGTTCTGGTCCAATTCAATCTCTGAGTATAGCACTATAAATGATGCACAAAATATGTTTTTGCCTCTTTCATTTATTTGTATGCAATAAACACCAGTGATGGATACACCAATATGTGTAAAATTTGTCAAACATAAAGTAACGTGTCTGTTTTTGAAAACGTAAGGAGTAGAAAGTGCAGATATTTGTGTAAAAATTAAAAAGGTGCCAGAAAAATAAATAATCAAGTAAAGACCAGATACCCTAAAGTTCTACTTATGTGCAACAAAGAAGTATTTATACCTTGGTGCTTCCCACCTCTAATTAGAGCTGAGCAGTAGTTTTCAGTAAGTTTTGTTTTCTCTCAGCTGTCTGAATCAATAGACTGTGCAACTCTTTTTCTGCATTAAACAAAGTCTAGATCTGATCAGAAGATGTAGATTTCAGCAATCAGAGGTACAATGAAGTTATTAAGCAAGTTACAGCTTTTGAAAGGTTTCAAGATTTATAAAAATGCAAATAAAGCAGTAGCCCTTGGCTTCCTCTGCCAGTCATTGGATTCTCAGTTGGCGGCAAAGGCTAAAGGTTATGTTTGTGTAAGAAGGCGACTTGTCCTTTGGGACTTGTGGTATGATGGGTATGTCAGTGGTATATATTTCTCATGGCCTAAAGTTCACCTCTAGTCAAAGATGTTTCCTTTTAGTGTTTAAACAAAAGGGCTGGATTTCAGTATTGGATTACAGATGATTTAACTTAATGGGTATCTTTGGGTCAGCATGTATCATATAAGTTAACAAGAACATAACCTTAGATATGTTTATTGGCATTGATTTATAAAGGTATGCACATGATTTGAATGTGGTCAGAGTAAAGACTGACTTCAATTCCCTTAGTCTGTTTTAAGATCCACATCAAATATCCCATAGCCTCTCTTACCCATATAGTACAGATTAATGTGACTACCACTGGAGTGAAGTAGTCAATGTGCCTTGACCTTGTAAGAGGATATTATCCTCTACGAAAATGGGGTAAAGAACTGTATTCAGTGTTCAATAATTCAAGGGCTTAGAAGGACATGGTAGGATGGAATATTTTTTAGGATAACTTAGGTTTTCATTCTTTCAAAAATTCTTTCCCTTAACACTGTTCCCCTAGTTGTGTTAGTTATGGGCACATTCTTGCACCAGTCTTTAGATGAATATGCTGTACACACTTTTACGTTATACTTTTTTTGGATACTTTTTTACTTTTGTTCACAAACCAATATAATACTTCGATGTGGTGAAGAGAGATTCAAACTATGCTGTTTTGCTGTCATTAAATCCATTTGGTTGTCTTTTATTGGATGCTTTTGGCAATCAGGGGGTCTCTTTATGATTTGTTTTATATTTATCCTTTCATTGTTATGTACACACACTGCCAGCTTTGTTATCGCTGAGCATATGTACAAGTAACTGTTAACTGCATAAAAGCTGTAATACTCATGAGGGCATGTTCTACCACTCCTGTGGATACTTTGTAGTCCCTACACTATATGCTGACCTCTAAATCACTGTCATACCCCAAATCACAGTGAAGACTGGCCTCTCAGGTGTTATTACTGTAATAACTCACAAAAGACTAGGGGATATGGAAATCATATTTCATTAAAACTGTGCTGACTGCTTGAGAAAAGGCAACAGCTGAACTACTCGAACATTGCATCTCAACTTTTTGAAACAAAAAGATGTTATGATGTTATGCTATAGTTTTCTTAAAACTTGCAAGTTATGACACTGCTGCCTCACCTCAGATAGATATTCCATACAGCACAAACCTGAGCGGGTTATTGGTTTTATAAAATGAGTGTATATGTCCGTATCTATGCCCTGCCATCCGTCATGTTGCAGTGGTTAACATGGCAGAAATCCCCATTTACAAGACACAGACACAGAGCTCCCCTGCTTCTCATAGCTCTGTGTACATCTGTCTGACCTGGCGAAGATTAGATTCAGACACTCCAGGTAGAAAATCCGTGTGTGTGCGTGCGTGTGTGAGCAAGGAGAGGACTGTCAGGGGAACTCAGTAGATTTAATCTCTGCTCTCCTTCCTTGAAGAAAGACTGCGATGTGGCACCTACATCCCACACACATTTTAAAGGTTTCATTTGAATCCACTGGTCTATACAGGAATTTGCATGACAATTTAAATGTTAAAGAGGTGTAACAAAATAGTTCCCACGTACATAAACACACAAACGTCCCTAAATACCAACATGTATACACAGAAAAAAAAATACATCTGTGCCTTTAGGCTTTGGTGTCTCAACAGAAAATATTTCACTCTGCAGTCACAGTAATGCGTTCCTCTCCCTCTTTCTCCCAGTAAAACTAATGCAGTGTTTTCTCCCTGGGGTAGGATTTCTTCCAGTCACTCCCTTTCTAGCATTCTCTTTCACTCTATTTCTCTATCATACACTATTTTACCAATTTCCTTTCTACCACACACCTGCTGTCTCTGTGAGAAACACACAGACACACACTACAGCATGTCATTCATTATAAAACCTGAACATCACAGGAACCTTGTGTTGTCTGGAGGTATTTTGGTATTTGTATGAACAAGACACTTAATATTCAACTGAAGTTACAATGTGCATTTTTATGGTATGTATTTTAACATCTTCATTATAAGTAAAACACTCTTAGTTTTAATGAAAATATATCTAAAAATAATAAAACTTTGGTTTCAGCTATTAGAGTGGAATACAGTAAACTTGTCATGATGTACTTATAGTTAATGACACAGCAATATACACTATATTGCCAAAAGTATCCGCTCGCCTGCCTTCATACACATATGAATTTGAAGGACATCCCATTCTTAATCCATAGGGTTTAATTTTACCAACCCTTTATACCTCTAACATCTTCAGCTATTCTGAGAAGGCTTTCCACGAGCTTTACGAGTGTATTTATGGGAATTTTTGACAATTCTTCCAGAAGTGCATTTGTGAGGTGAGACACTGATGTTGGATGCGATAGCTTGGCTCAATTCTTAGCTCTTATCCATCCCAAAGGTGTTCTATCAGCTGGAAGTCCGGATTCTGTGCAGGCCAGCCAAATTCTTCCATATCAAACTTGCTCATCCATGTCTTTATGAACCTTGCTTTGTGCACTGATGCGCAGTCATGTTGGAACAGGAAGAGGCCATCCCAAAACTGTTCCCATGAAGTTAGGAGCATGAAATTGTCCAAAATGTCTTGGTATGCTGACGCATCAAGAGTTCCTTTCACTGGAACTAAGGGGCTAAGACTGACTCTTGGAAAACAACCCCACATCATAATCCCCCCCTTGACCAACTTTACACTTGGCACAGTTAGATCAGACAAATACCATTATCCTGGCATCCACCAAACCCAGCCTCTTCCATCAGATTACCGGAGGGAGAAGCTTAATTTGTCACTCCAGGGAAACATGTCTGCACTGTTTTAGAGTCCAGTAGTGGCGTGCTTTACACCAGTGCACTTGGTGATGTAAGGCTTGGGCGCATCTGCTTAGCCATGGAAACCCATCACATGAAACTCTCTATGCACTGATCTTCAGCTAATCTGAAGGCCACATGAAGTTTGAAGGCGTGCAGTAATTGATCTCTGGGCCCTATGCGCCTCAGCGTTCACTGACCACACACAGTGATTTTATGTGGCCTACCACCTCGTGGCTGAGTTGCTGTCGTTCCCAATGACTTCCACTTTGTTATAATACCACTAACAGTTGACGGTAGAATATTTAGTAATGAGGAAATTTCACGATTGGACTTGTTTCGCAGGTGGCATCCTATCACGGTACCATCCTGGAAATGACAGAACTCCTGAGAGTGACCCATTCTTTCACAAATGTTTGTAGAAGCAGTCTGCATGCCTAGGTGCTTGACTTTATACACCTGTGGCCATGGAAGTGATTGGAACACCTGAATTCAGTGATTTAGTAGGGTGAGTCAACACTTTTAGCAAAAATAGTGCAAATATTTTTGCTATCTCAGATAGAATCAGAATTAATTCATATTACTCACAACTGTATGTAAGATGAAAGCCATTTCTGGAGTATTTAGAGAACAAAATATTGTTCTAATGTTGGCTGTGATACTCTCATGATAGGATTTTTTATGCATGAAAAAATTACAGTGCGACATTGCTTATCTGTATAGCCCCATTCGGACAGGATTACTGTCTCTTGAGGTCGAGTAGGGGAAATGGTCTGTTGTAATGCCGGCTTTAGGTTTCTCTGCTATAGTCTGCTTGCATCCACCTTATTTTATGTGTCGTATGCTGAGGAGGATTTTATCAGTGACTGTAATTTAGTGATGATTCGAGTTACTGAGGAGCGTGGCCAAAGTTTATCACCCACATCCCCCTAGAGTGTACGCACCTCATTCAAATGAGGCTTGTGATATTTAATGTATGCTATCAACAGTATATAAGCTGTATAAATTCCTGAGCAGAGTGTTAACATCCATGTCTTTTGAAAATATTTAAAATTTATGATTGACCATGCACATCTGGTGATTGAGGGTTTTTTGTTTGGTTTTTTTGCCTTGCTTGTATTATGTTTGAAGATTAAAAATAGAAGTGGTTGTATACATTATTGAAAACAAAAAGTCCGTACACATTACATTTATAGACTAATAATAACCAATGAATGCAGTCTTCCCAATTCTAAGATTTAGTATTAGTAAACAGTAAAAATAAAGTAGCAGTGAATTCATTATTAGCATAGCGTCAGTGCATTACACTTCAAATCATAAAGAGCAGGGGTGTCAAACATAAGGCCCGGGGGGCTGAATCAGCCTGCCAAAGATGCCAGTTTGGCTCAGTAGGCAGATTTGAAAAATGTGAAGAAGAGCATAAATTTTGGAATTTTATTTGTGTTTTCATATGTTTTGCAGCTTGTCTTGCTGATAAATTCCAGCCCATGGCCATTCATACTACAACAAATTAATTAAGCAATAAACAATTTAAATGAGACGTTCATACAATGAACTTTTGTCTTGTCTTCCTCACCTCACCTCAACCAGTTGTGGCAGACGGGTGCGCCTACCTGGGTTGGCCAGAAGTTCCTTCCTGTCAAAAGGGAGTTTTTCCTTCCCACTGTCGCAAAGTGCTTGCTCATAGGGGGGGGGGGTCACTTGACGGTTGGGGTTTTCTCCGTATTACTGTAGGGTCTTTACCTTACAATATAAAGCACCTCGAGGTTACTGTGATTTAGTACAAAATAAATGAAATTGAATTAAGCATTATCCATTGCACAATTTGACATTACAGTATCATACTGTGCTTAATGGATATGTACTTAATGGTGTTTCTATACTTTTTGGTCTGAGGTTGCAGCCTTGGAGACTTAAAAATTAAGCCAGTGGTGAAGTTCCAGATGCTGCAATTCCCAGAATGGCCACTTTAAGCAGCATCCAAAAGTACACTAATCTGCCATCTTTACAGCTGAATTAAACATACTTCTTTTCCCTTTCCTTTTTTTTGTTCACCTCTTTAAAATGTATTAACCTTTAAAGTTATTTATTATTAATGACCTGACTTTTCCAGTTACACGATGCCACGCAAAAAGCCCATAATGATAAATGTGAGAACCGAAAACGGGTTCACAATGCAGTGGGGGATGTAATAGTGTCTATATCCACATAAGGTCTATAGTCTTACTGGGAGAATCTGCTTCCTGGTCCACTGGTGTAACACCTCCACCTCCTCAACAGCAGGACAAACTCTGTTGTTTTGAGAGATACAAATATTCTAGGTTTACTTTTAAATATTAATATGTACATATTTTTTTGATTCTGGTCATCTTTAAAAAACAACTAGTCAAATGAACACATGTCAGTGTCAAACAGTTTCCCATAATATACTGACAACTGTGACATTGTTTATAATACAATAGAGAAACTTTTTTTCCTTTTGTAGCAGCCTTAGACAACTGTTTGTCATTCATAACACATCGTCAAGGAGGTGAGAACATCTCTGAGCTCTTAGCACCTTCCTACTGATAGCTGTGAGCAGAGGGTGTTGTGTGATCCTATCATAACACATAGGGCTGTTATTAGCAATAAAGTTCCAATGTAACCATTTATATGCATTTTCAAATCAGTCACCTACTGTACAAACATCTATTCATTCAATTATCCATCAATCAAGTTACATGCGACGTTGAAATCTCTCTTAGAATCTACCCTCTCACAAAATATACAGCCTTTAATGTGACATAAATTTTATAAAGACCCTACACCACATGTATTCAGGCTTAAGTGTTATGTATATATGATGTGTGGTGAGTCTACTAAATTGGTACAAAAAAAGGTGTGAAATATGACATAACCATTGACATAAGCATACATATTATTCTAAAACTAAAACCGGCAGACTCTTACAGACACGGCTGTTTTAAATAAATGCATTACATTGATAGTAGAAAGATGCACAAAGTTTCATATCTGTTTCTTTAAAGATAAGCATGACATTCGCCACTAGCCTGCTGTCGTTTATGATTTCCTTTTTCTGTGTTTTCTTTTTTCCTCCTGTCTATATGTTTTTGTTCTCCATAACTTGAATCTTTCTTTTCTACCTCCAGTTCTTTTTTTAAATTATTATTTTCCTTCTGTGCGTGGACAGGATAGAAAGTCAACACTGTTAGAATGAAAACAGCCTCACTTCTGCTCTGGTTATGTGTGTGTATATGAGATTTTGCACATGGATGTGTGTTTGTGTAGGCCTGTGAGTGAGCAGAGCAGTTAAAGTAAGATTGATCCATTGGCTTCAGCAGAGAAGGGTAGAGAGGTCGGCTGAGTTTTATTCGGACCAGTTTAGTTCCATCGTTATGAGAAATGTGTTCAGGTTGGCAAAGTTTCTGTTGCAACAGACTGCTAGCTTCGCAGAGAGAGGAGAGCCTGGCCAGGTTTCAGACCTAATAGTTTGTCCCTCTTTTATCAGGCAAACTTTGGCCATCCTTCAAATCTCAGCAGAAGGGCAGACTGGTTGGCTTATTTTCAAATTATTACTTCCTTTTATGATAGAAGGATGTGGGGGTTGTCTAAATTACTTTCCTGCCCACTGATTCCCTCACCATTCCCCGTCCTTTATTTTTTTCTTGACTCAATCTTTAATAATTACTCATTTAATCAAGCTGGCTAATCTGAGCATTTTCACCCCATCTCATCTGATTTATTTATTGCATTCAACACCAGCATTTTGGTCATCTCTGCTGTGATACGCACATCTTAAAAAAATGAACTGTCTGGTAATTAATTTTTACCAAGCAATCCTGTGAAGGTCATTTTATAAACTTGTGCTCATTAAATAAGGCTACTGCTGACACATTTAATGTGCGGAAGGATCTATTGTAGTCATAAAACTGTGACAATTGAGGACAATCAAATAAAAAAAAAAAAACATTTACTGTACAGTATCAGCCCTTATACTAAAATCATCAAAAAGGGTCAAAGGGGCAAAAGGGTCCACTGATACTTGACTTTCTGGAACACCAGAAGCAGAACCAGCTGTCATCCCCAGCGGGTGGAGTAGTAGAAATGACTGACCAGCTGCATCAAACATGGACACCAAAAACAAACAGTTCTGTTTAAATACATGGCAAAGTTGGTTCCAGGCACTTCCAGGAGATTTTAAACTGACGCTGTGAACATAGCCTGGTCCGGACCAGGCTATCTGTTCAGCAGAACCTGTTATCATGATCTACCCAGGTAAAAAGAGAACCACCTTTATAACAGCGAAAGCTCTGATTTTAGGTTCAACTGATTCCTAATCGCTTAATCAAAATTTGTAGAACACAACTCTGGCTCGACGACCTGGTATCCCAGTGCTGGTGTTGTATCTCCAGGATCAACATTGCAATGATGCTGTCTGAGCTTTTAGTTAGCATTAGCCAAGAACGTAGCTGATGTTTTTAAAAACTATCACTAGTAAACCAACCTGAGTAACCTAAATTTAGCTTATAGCAAATCTAACTTGATAATATATTTAGTATATTGTAAAAATTAACAGGGAAAACAGTTAAAATGTCTATGATTTGTTATAGAAGAGCGTTTTATTTTAAAAAGCATTGGAAATCTATGACATCATGACAACAGGATTGGTCAGTTGCAATGTTGATCCGGGACAAACATTATTATGATGATGCAGGAACAGCACCAACATGGGGATATCAGATAAATCCTTCAGGCTCACCACATAGATGTATAGATTTATACGTATTGCATATTGCAAGCAAAGCATTATGTAACCGACTTGCAAATATATATGCATGCTTTTACTCAGATTTATAAAGTTGTGTGTATTCTAACCACTCATTCTTCCTTTGTAAATATCAGTTTACTTGTGAGAAAGTTGAGTAAACCACCACAGAAAATTTTTTTGAGAGGCAATAACGTGATGGGACAGCTGACAGTGAAAAACTGACAGAAGCCAAAATGTGAAGAATCTCATGGAGGCATGCTTTGAAGAAGCAGAGATGTGGTGAGAGAGAAAAGAACGCAAATGTGTGTTTTAATTGAATGATTCATATAAATCTGTAGATATATGTTTGCTATTAGCAGCTTACTGTTAGCTTGTAACTTCCGCAGCTGGTCCGTCATGTTATTGTCTCCACGAAAACAGTTCGTTTTGTCAGGTAAATGTTTTGTTTGTTTTTATAGCATTTTTTTCCTTTTTCATTCTATTGTATTGAACTTCTGTTGTGTTTTTGCAGCATTTTTCTGTTTGCAGGTTGCAGTCCTTTTTACCTCTCAGCACAATAAAACATACCACTTTGAATAGGACGTCTGATCAAACTTGAGTGAGACTGTGACAGGAATGATGGACCCATCCACATAGTTTGTACGCTCGACACTTTATTTCCGGTTGCTGTTCTTTCCAAACCTCGGCTGCAGCTTTTCAAACAACAACGACAACCACCTCAGGTCATGGCACGTTTAATACAGGGGACGCACGATGAGCTGATCGAGCTCAGGTGTGTCAGCCTCCCCTGCAGCCGCGCCACAAACCACGCCCCACCACATTGCCCCATCCCCCGATCTAGGCCGGGGAGCCATCAGGCCTAGCCTACTCCCCAAATCAGCCATGACCATCGGCATCCCCGGCCCATGGACTAGCGGCAGGGATGAATGGGATCAGGAGTCCAACCACGCATCCAGCAGCAGCGGTGACGAGGCAGGTCCAGGGGCCAGCCGCTTGCCAGGCGTGGATGTGAGCCAAGGCTTACAGGCTGCTTGGCAGACCTTGGTCCCTCTGCCACCCTGACCCCTGGCTCGGGCTGAGCAGGTCCTCCACACATGCTGACCACCAGCTCAGGCAGAGCAGGTTCCTCCCACGCAGTCTGTGCGCTGACCTCAGGAATGGCATGGGGGTCGCCTCCCTCCCCCATGCGGTCGAGGGACGCCGGTGGGGCCAGGAACCGACCTGAGCTACCAGACTCACTATCAGCTGCATCCGGTGCTCGGACCAGTCCTGCAGCTGTTCCACCTGTCGGCGAGACACTGCCGCCTGCTCCCTCTGCGTGGCCGCCAGCTCGGCCACCATTCGGGTCAGCGCCTCCCCTGGCTTGCCCGGTCATGGTTTCCCCATGCCACATCCTGGTTTTCGGCACCACTGTGGCACACAAATGACGGACCCGCCCACATAGTTCATACATTCGACACTTTATTTCCGGTTGCTGTTCTTTCTAAACCTCGGATGCAGCTTTTCTGCTACAGCCACACACAACAACGACGACCACCGCAGGTCCTGGCACGTGTAATGCAGGGGAGGCATGATGAGCTGATCGAGCTCAGGTGTGTCAGCCTCTGCTGCAGCCGCGCCACGAACCACGCCTCGCCACAGAGATATTTTGCATTTACACCATACAGCTGGGTGGTAATTTCTTAAAAATTTCAGGGCTGCAGCGCACGTGTTAAAATTAATGGAGAGTAATATTCATGCAGATGGTTATCTTTTTTAAACTTTTTTTTTCTTTCATTTTTTATTAATTGCATGTCAGCTGTCTTTTAAAATAGGTGTCAGGGCTTTTGGGCAGGTTGTAAAATGTGGCAAAAGTACAGCTTAATGACATTACAGTGTGGTAAAGTGCTTTGGTAGAAACTTGTAATGGCTCTGAGGGGGGAGGAGAATGAAGGAGGCAAGAGATAGATACAACATTAACAAAGACGAATGGAAGTATTAACACAATTCATACTTAATGATTTGGAATAAGGAAAAGAGAATTTAGTTTTTAATAATGAAAATGTCCCTGTTGATTTTCTGTACATTTTGCATTCAGAGTTATTAGACGTATGGTCCACACTTACATACGAGCAGTTAAACGCACACACACACTCACAAACACACACACACACATAATCAGAACTGTTAGCCTTTGGTATGCACATACATACATGCAGGCGTGCACACATATACATACACACACAGACTGACAGATGAGCAGCACATTTGCCTCCACATAGCTTACTCCCCTTCCCATCATTTGCTATACAGGAGGAACTACACTAAGTGTTCACTTCCATTTTGTCCAAAAGACTTTTAATGGACTAGTTAATTGCACAGTAATTAAACTGAATTTATCAGAGGGAACTTATACTTCTTGAGCCTAAGGCAGAGTCATATTTCGAAAAATCAGTCTTGTGTGTCTGCGTTTATCACACATGTCATGTACACATGACGTCACTACACTGTCACGCTGCCTCGATTTTCTGTCTCTCTCCACTTATGTCTAATACAGCAGATATTGAGGCTGGTCTCTTACAGTCCCTTATCTGATTCAACCAACTGCAGTGTAATACTGTGAAACTGTAATTTAATCATGGTTTCATTCTGTGACCATTGTAAGATATAGTTGTCCCCATCACAATGAAAAAAAACAAGAAAAAAAACAACCTAATATGTAGTACAGAAAGGATTCAATCAACAGATAATTGGATACATCTCTTTAAAATGATCAATTTACACCTTTTTCATCTGTTTATCTTTTTTGTTTGAGTCTTGGATCTGTATACATTTTCATCTGTCTTGAACCATTATTTGCATATTTCTTTTTATAGTTCAGTGAATATTTTATTTTAATCAGTCCACAACAAAAAGAAAACTCCCCATGTGGATGGTTTGATAAGTACCTATTTCCTCTTAATGAGCATTTAACAAAATCAAATTTAGTTATATGTACGTAACTAAACTATTGAGTTGCAACATCCTATAAAAGCGAGTTGTTTGCATTTTGTTGCTTTCATCTGTTTTCAGTGGCCAATATGACGCTCCAGAACTGTCTGCTTTTGTTTACTGCCTATATCAGGAAGATAAAGACATCATACACTTGCTCAAAAATGTACAGACGAATGCACAGATACAAACACATATTGTCTGAGTGGATTTGCATAGATGGAAATTTCAGTGTGCATTAAATGGATTTTTGCAAAAAAAAAAAGAGCGAGTTGCATAAACACATCTATCTTGTTAGCGATGTGATTTAAAGGCATGAATTGCAAAATATGCCATATGTTCAAACACATCCATGCAGTAACAATATAGTTTCACAGCGTTTGTGAGATTATGTTGGTATATTGATAAGCGACAGTGAACACTAAACACAATGTTACATAGTATTGATAACAACAAATGTATTTACATTATGATATGAGTTTTTAATTGAGAACTATTAAAGTAAAAACCAGAACCCTCCATCATGTGCTTGTTTCATCAGTACCCTAAAAATGTCTTGCATGTATCATGAAGATTAATTTACACCAAAGGTACTTTGAGGTCTTCATTTCTTCAGGTCTCGTGGGATAATGCTGCTTGCCACCTAATTTTTAATCCTGTGCTGTCATTAGCACAGAAAATATAATTTGTCACACACCGAGTTTCTTCAAATTGTCTTGTGGTGAAATTAATTTTATTGCGATATAGAGTGGCTATTATTTTAATTGATCCGTTGCAGTGGTCACTCCCACTCTCAAAATTGGATGTATGCCATTGTGCAACCATATGACCATACAACAAACAAACACACACACACACACACGTAGAGAGAGACAGAGAGAGAGCAGGTACATGTAACTGTCCTTCATAAAGCTTTCAAATCTGTGTGTAACATTCTGTAAAATTCAGTCCAGTCTGCAGTTTCTGCTACTATATACCAAAATGTCACAGTTCCAAAATGTTTTTATAAAGATAGATTTTCCTCTGCACTGCATTGCTTTTGTCATCAAAAATATGAAGGAATGAAGGATTGAGAGTTGGTCAGTCCACTCAAAAGTCTATATGGCTCTTTTTTATTTTCTTTGAGTTCAGTCATTTAGGTTTTATGAATAAATGAGATTTTGGCACAATTGTGACTACAAAGCTGACTTTCTTATAAAAATGTCAAAATCAGCTAGAAGCTGGATTTTCATATCACAGAATAAGCTTAACCATGTCAACATCACATTGACATGTATTCACATTATTACAGGATTGCTTTTTCAGCATTACATGAAATGTTTCATTATCTTCCTCCACTTTTTCTTTCAGCACTTCCCTTTAGGGGTTCCCACAATGGATCACTTGTCTTCATTTCACCCTATCCTAACATCCTCCTATGTCCCATGTCACCAACCCACTGCATGAACCTTCTCTGTGGTCTTGCTGTTTTCCTCCTGCCTGACAGCTCTATATTCAACATCCTTTGTCTAGTTTATCCACTATTCCTCTTCTGCACATGTCCAGACCATCTCAGCCATTCCTCTCTAACTTTGTCTCCAAACCTCTCAACCTGAGTTGTCCCCGATATAGTAATTTCTAATCTTTCTAATCTTGGCTGTCATGGTCATTCCCAATGAAAATCTTTGCAACTACAGCTCTACCACCTCCAGCTTAGCCTCCTGTTTTTCATCAGTGCCACCAAACCATACATTATAGTAGGTCTCTGTATTATCTCGTAGACCTTCTCCATGATTCTTGCTCCTATCTTTCTGTCACGAATCACCTCTGACGATTGTTTCCATCCATTTGTAGTCTATTTGTGTGCCTCTTCCTCCACTCTTATACATCACTCTATGCAGTATTCACTACAGTCATTTCCATCCTTTTTGCAAAATCCACTACCATATGCCCTTCCACATTCCTCTTTTTAATACCATTTCCTCATCATCTCTGTTCACTTCACATACAAGTCTGCTCCACTGCTCCAATCACTAATTTCTTCCCCCTAGAGACACTTTCTACCACTTTATCCAGCTTACTCCAGAATTACTCTTTCTCCTCCAACTGACATCCATCCTGTGGGGCATATGCACTGACAACATTCAACATCATCCCTTTGATTACCAGCTACAAACTCATGAACCCGTCTGCCACTCTTCACATCAATAACAACATTCACATAATCTTCCTTCACATTATCCCTACACCATTTCTCTTCCTGTCTACACCATGGTAGAACAGCTTGAATCCACGTCCAGCCTTACTTCCTTTCCACCTGGCCTACTGCACACACCATATATCTACCTTCCTTCTCAACATCATATTAGCCAGCTCTCTCCCTTTACAAGTTATAGTCCCTACAATTAAAGTCCCTACTCTCACCTCCACACTCCTGCCTTTCATTCTCTCTTGCTGCCTCCAAACATACCTCCCCCCTCTCCTTTTCCACTGTTGCTGTTGGCCAACAGTAGTAGTTTCCACCAGCACCCTGCTGGCCAACAGCAACACAGGCGGTTGTTGTTAACCCAGGCCCCAACCGATCCAGTACGGCAATCTTCTTCTTTATGATCCACATGTTTGATTTGATTATTTTTTACGTTGGACGCCCTACCTGACGCAACCTTTCCCATTTATCTGGGCTTTGAACTGGCACTAGGAGTATAGTGGCTCCTAGTACATTTGCTTATCACATGCAAATGCAATGCACAAAAACACAGATGTGTGTGGGGGCTGAGTTCCCTTATAATTCTAATCTTGTGTGAATAGGGCTTTTAGAATGGAAAAAAAGTCTTAATACTACTACTAACAATAAATATTCCTGGCAGTGAAGCTGTGTTCATCTGGGCAATTTAGAATGCAGCATTGAAGTGTCTGTATGTGTGTAGTCATACTGGTCATTGTTATGATTGCCCATCTTATCTTTTTTCCTGATGTAATTTCACAATTTCCTTTTTTTGCATAGCAACCTTTCTTATCATACTTCAATTTTCTCATTCTCACAGACAATTCCCTTCCAAGTTTTTTTCCCTTCTTTTTGTCTATTCATGTCTGCCGCTAGCAGTTGACAATTAAAGCCCCACTAATGTCAAATGTTTTTAAAAGGAGATGGAGAGAGACTGCCATGAAAGAGAAATACAGGAGACAAAAAAATCGTGAATTGTTAAGGATAAGGGGAGAGATTGAGCGATAATAAAGTTGTGGCTATCGAAAATGAAACTCAAAGATAATAAAGTAATCTGTTGGCCAGTTCAATGCACACACACGAATACTCATAAAGACAGATGGACAGATGCAGAGATAACTTGCTGCTATCTGAAATGTAATAAAACTCAAGTAAATGAGTCTATTCTCAGCGTCTCGCTGAAGGCCATTGTGGCAGTAATAGCAGCTATAGTGGTATAAGCCTGAAAGGAGAGATAATGAGTTAGTAGTAATAATCTCGCCCAGCTCAAACAGATAAGGGCCTCACATTTGTATGCTCCAAATGTAATCTTATACCTAGAATTATCATTCTGCATGTGTAAGGTTGCAGGTTCAAATCCCCAGCTAAGAAAGTCTGGGTGTGATCTGTGAATGTGAAATATTATCTCCTCCCGCATCAAGTATTGTCAAGGTGACCTTGACCAAGACCCATAATCCCTTAAAATCAGCCAACAGACGCTAGTGAAGAAAACAAATAAATTCCCTAAAGCTGAAAGTAAATTTTGTATTATTCTGTGAGTAACAGAGAAGACATTGTCAAACATTTTGCTTAATCTATCCTTTGCTCAATTTGTTAGAAACTAAGAATTGGTTATAAGTTAGCCAGTGTGCGCATGTATAATACATGCTTACTAATCCTGCAGTGGAGACCATGATACAATGCATTACCATAGCAGAGGTTAAAAAAAAAACACTGATTTGAATCATTTTGTTCAGTATTGGTTACTGATTGCAGTTATCACATTCTGATTGCCTCTGAAATTCTCATTCTTCAGCTGTCGGCCAGGCAATAGCATAATCACAGGGTACCTACATCCTCCACTCATTTAGAAGAAATGGGGAGTAGGATTCCTCTCTCTATGCAGATATGGACTGTCGATTGACATGTATAAAAACTGAAGATCCTGAAGCATAAGTTGTAAGGAACTTTCAATTCAGTGAATGTCTACATGAGTTACTTCTAAATTTGATCTATGCCTGTTACATGTTGAAATGCTAAAGCAATCATTTCAAACGGCCACAAGTTGCACAATATATACTCTGCTAGTATGTTGGCATCAGTTCGGCTGGACATTGGTTATAATTCAAAGTATTAGACAAAAGAAAACACTGACCAAATTATGAATGTCAAGAAGTTACTGACTAAAAGATTAAATTGAATGACTGAAACTGCCACCATAGAGCCTCACTGCTGACTTGACTAAAAATGGTACATTTCCTGTGCTTTCCTCTGGTTTTGGAAAGGCTGATTAGCTTTTCAGTATGTAACGTTCTCATGCCAAACCCAATTAAGTCAGTTCATACAGAGCCAGTGCACAGGAGGAAACAAGTTTCACACCATTCTGGATTTTTATCATGTGAAAATTAACAGCATAAGCTCTGCAGTGAATAACATACTTGTTAAGCATTTTTTTTATATTTCTGATTTAAATATACAAAGAAATGCACAGACCATTCTCAATTCAGCCATTCCTGCTGCAGTTGGACTTGCATCATCCCTCACAACTGAGGGAGGTCAACAGATCTGATTTCCTTTTAGGTTATATCAATTTAGCCCTGGTTTCTCCCAGAAGAATCATAGCAATAGAGTTTGCATGACTCTAAATGGATCAAAGCACCATAAATAACATTATATAACATAAATAAATGAAAATAAAATGCAGGACATGGGAGACCTGAAGTGCATGAGCCACCCTGTGGTGTTGTTTATATATGTGTTTGTACTTGATCTTTGATATAATCAGTTGTGCCAGCTTAACATAAATAATGTGGATTTTACAGTACTTGAAACCAACACACATAAGCATGCAGTGAATCGAGCTTTCCTCATTAGAAATGCTTGGAAATGGGGATAAGATTTAGTGAAGGCTGTACTGTCTGCAGTGACAGTGTCTACACACACACACACACACACATAAAATATCTATATCTTCAAGGTAATCATGGACAGCATAATAATGCTTTCTAGTCAGTCCTAATATTTTTAAGTTACCTTTGAGTGTGTTATGTCACCTTAAAAAAAAAGTAAATGAAACAAAATTTAAAAAATGTTCATATTCGAGCCAAATTAAAAATGAGATGACAAGCATTTATCCCAGGATTATTTTTACTGCATTATTCTCCTTTTTCCATCATTTTCAGTTTTTCTAAAAACACTGAATATTTCAACTCACATAAATATGTGTATGTGTGTGTGTAGGTGCATTACTTCAGTTGTCAAAAGGTGCTTTTGATCAGTGCATGTCCAGACCACAGAGGATAATTGCGCCCAGTTGTTGAAAACAATACTCTGATGGAAATTCACAAAATAACAATGTCTAAATCCCACAAATCCCATGCAACTAATTGCATGGGATTTGTGATTTTTTTATTTTTTTTACTTTTTTCAACTAATCTTTTTTCAACTAAAAATATAAGAACTATTTTATTAGGAGTACAAATTTAGAAAAAAAATACATGGATTTTATTAAGTTTCTAACTTTTTAGATACCTTTTCTAAGCTAAAGGCTATATTTCAGCATGAAAAGTACAATTTTACATGGCAGGATGCTTTTCAATACTACTAAGAGAATATTCAGTAGAGTTCGAGCTTTGTTTGATGAAAAATTTATTTTACCCTCATTTACTTTTCCCAGAAGAAATTACAAATTACATCATGCCTGGGCTAATGTATATCCATTAACTTTAATTCAGTTCAATTCAGTTTTGTTTTTTTTTATATAGCACTATATCACAACAGCAGTCACACCAAGGTACTTCATATTGTAAGGTAAAGACCCTACAATAATACAGAGAAAATCCCAACAATCAAACAACTGTCAGTTTTCTTGCTGCAGAATATTGTATCCTCTAAAGGCTTTACAGAGTTTTTATAGGCAGATTTGTCCAGCCTATAAGCAATAAGTGCAGGAAATATGTTTTTAGCATAACTCTATTGAAAGTAGCTGTACGTAATATGTGATATGTATGTGTTACACCTGTGAGATGGTTATGGACAAGTTTTTCTCCAATGGGGTTGTTCTTATTTTCTTCAATCAGTGAAGATTAGTAAGATGTCCACGCTTTAGGTCTTTTATAATAGAGTAGCAAACTCTTTTTTCAGGCTAAATGCAGATAATCTAAAGTATTTCAAGCATATTGGTTATATGCCTTAAGGTGCGTGTTTGAGGGAGTCAAGTACTTCAGATCTGAAACTTTCTATTTCAGAGGAGCAGTCACCTTAAAGCACTTTATATGGTAAGGTAAATACACTACAGTAATAGAATACAATAATATTACATC
>VUQG01002604.1:17918-29011 GCA_015106755.1 Etia nguti
TACGAGTTCTATGAAAGAGAGGGATGGAGAGATTAGTTTGCGTGTCTGTACAATGTCTTGCATCTCGGCATACATCTTGTATAACTTTATTTTTTCTTCTAAGCTGAACAGTGGCATTATTAGCCATATCTTATGTAAGCCAGCTTATGCAAGCAGCTGTCTTCTTACTCCCCCCCTCCTTTATCATTTTAACTTTACTCTTGCATGCGTGCACTCTCAGGGGATTTCAATGGGTAATTACACGGTGTCTCTGGGTATGTATGAAAGCATTCTGTACTTTTAACATCCTGCCTGAGTAGGTAGCATTTTTGCTTTGCAATACACCTGTACTGTTTAACCACCGTGTTTTACAGATGGCTATAGACACTCGCCAGTGTACATCTCTCCTGCCCTCCTCTAAATAAACTGATGGTGATTTGAGCCAGAAATTTGGATTTATCACTCTGGGGGTTTTTTTTCCAGTCCTGTTCTTGTGTCATTTTGCCATCCTGTACTGTTCATCTGCTAGGGTTTTTTGTTTGTTTGTTTTTTTAGGCCTGACCCTTTCTCTTTTGTCCTCTGTCTATTCAAAGTCTTTACATTTTTTTTTTAAGTTAATACTTGACACTATACCAGGATATGTTGTTTTAACCTAATAGCTGTTTGGATATTACCTTGTTGGTGTAAAAATGCACAACGTCAAGTTGTGTTATCTTTGGAGTTCGTCAGATTCAACCAAAGAAATGGGAAAGAGTTATGGAAAATTATGACAGGCTTCTAGTAGCAAGATGGCTAAATTTAAAAAATGGTTCGTACCATCGTGGACTGTAAATGAGTGAAAAAGCAGCCAATGTCCAACGAAAAACTAAAAGTCCTTCAGAGCTGCTGATCAAAACCATTTCAAAAAACTTTTGGCTTCTTGGGAGAAAAATAGAGAGAAATGACTCGGTCGTTAACATTTTTGCACAGTTCTATATACTACTCATATTTTCAAACTGTATGTACTTATTTATTTGCTTCTGTTTTTAATTATTTTTGCTAATATCCGTTACATGACGACAGAGCATAGCATAGAGATATTTAAGTCCAGAGTTTGCATGTGATTTATTTTTTTATTTTGGGGGGCAGTTGTGGCCCCTGCGGACCAAGACCAGCGGCAGCTTCTAGTCCAGATTAATCCAGGTTGAGCTCCTCTGTGATTTTCAGGCTGCTGTCGTGGGTTGGGGAGCTCTGGCATTTGTAGTTGGTGAGGTATTTGAAGCCTCTCCACACCTGGTGGGGGTTGTTGGCTGTGAGGAAGCTCTCTGTGCTCCTCCTGTAGGTCTCCTTGGTCTGTTCAATGCCCCTCCTCAGGTTGCCTCTAGCAGTGCTGTACAGAGAGCTGTCCCTCAGCCTGAAGGCTGAGTTACGAGTTCTGATCAGAGCCTGTACTTCACTTGTCATCCAATTTTTTTTTTCAGTAATGAAAATCCCTGATGGTTTTGGTCACTGTCACATTCTCTACACAGCACTTAATGTAGAAAAGGACACACTGAGTGAAGGTCTACAGGTTCCCCAGGTTTTTCAGGGCATTCAGGCGGACATGCACCAATGGTGCGCATCCTGCCCCGAGTGTACAGCTGGTGAACCAGTCGACCATTCCAAAAGTGCCTTTAGGCCCACTACCATTAATGGAGGTCCCATTTGAGCACATTGGCATGGACCTCATCGGGCCATTTCACTGGAGTGCACGGGGATATCGCTTTGTATTAGTTTTAACGGTTTATGCAATACAATATCCCGAAGCAGTGCCGCTGTGCACCATTTCCGCAAAGACTGTGGCGCAGGCAGTGTTTCAGGTCATCTCCTGAACCAGCATCCCGAAAGAGATACTGACTGATCAGGGCACATCGTTCATGTCTCGCACACTAAAAGAGCTATACGAATTTATGGGCATTAAATCTGTTTGGCTCAGCGTCTACCACCCTCAGACTGACGGGTCGATGAAGCAGCTGAATAAGACTTTAAAGTCCATGATTCGGAAGTTCATTCACGAGGATGGATGCAATTGGGATCGCTGGTAAGACCCTCAGTTGTTTGCAGTGTGGGAGGTGCCTCGGGCCTCCATGGGATTTTCTCTGAGATTTGAATTAGGCAGAAAGCCGCCGGGGGTGTTGGACCTGATTAAATAAAACTGGGAGAAAGGTCCAAGCCCAGCTAAAAATGAAATTCAATATGTTTTGGACCTGAGAGCAAAGATGCACACATTTGGGAGGTTATGACGGGAAAATTTGCATGAGGTATGACAGTTTGATGCTTACCCCATGCCCCGGATCAACGAGCTCCTGGGACAGTTAGACACAGCTCACTTTTTCACAACACTGGATTTAACCAAGGGCTACTGGCAGATTCCCTTGTCTGCAGAGTCTAAGGAAAAAGCGTCTTTCTCCACTCCGTACGGTTTTTACCAATTTGTCATACTTCCATTTGGCTTTTTCAGAGCCCCAGCCACCTTCCAGCACCTGTTGACCAGGTGCTGCACCTACACACTGCTTATGCTGGCGCCTACTTGGATGACATCATCATCCACCTTAATACCTGGCTGAAGCATGTGCAGCAGGTGGCCGCGGTCCTGGAGTCCCTGAGGCAGGGGCGGCTCACGGCAAACCTGAAGAATTATCCAGTTGGACAGAGGGAGATACACTATCTGGGGTTACACTCGGGAGGTGGGCAGGTGCGTCTACAGGTGGATAAAACAGCAGCCATTGCATCCTGCCCGCATTCCAAGACCAAAATAGAGGTGAGGCGGTTCTTGGGGCTGGCTAGTTACTACTGGCAGTTCGTGCCCGGCTTTACGGATCTGACCAGCCCCTTGACTGATCTCACCTGAAAGGGTGCCCAGATCTGGTCCTGTGGACGGAGCAGTGCCAGATGGTGTTCGTGCAGAGTAAGACACGCCTAACTTTTCTCTCCCTTTTATTCTGCAGACTGACACCTCGAACAGAGGGCTGGGGTCGCTTTTGTCCCAGCAGGAAAGGGGGTCGATTATTTATATCAGCAGGAAACTGTCTCAGCGGGAGGCCAGGTACAGCCCAGTAGAGAAAGAGTGCCTGGCCATCCGGTGGGCGGTCGACTCTCTTCGTTATTACCTCCTGGGCTGCCCTTCCACCCTCTGTTCGGATCATGCCCTGCTGCAGTGGCTCCATCACATGAAGGATGCCAACGTCTGGATCACCTGGTGATATCAGACTTTCCAGCCTTTTAAGTTCTAGGTGGTCCATAGGCCAGGGGTGCAGATGGCTGTAGCGGATTTCTTCTCCCACAGGGGGGGGGAGTGAAGCAGTGGGTTCAGGGTGTGGGAGGGGGAGGGGATTCATACAGCTGACCCCCATGATCTGATCATGTCTCCCCATTTCAATATGTCGCTGAGACCAGATGACAGAACTGTGCGTGGTGTGAAACAGGAGGAGGACAGCTGGAAAGCTGTTGCAAAGAAAGTCTGAAATAAAAACAGTCAACCTACAATGCTATGTGCGTGGGTCCTTTATCATGTCACAAGAACAAAGGGAAAAAAATGAATACATGCAAAATACAATACTATTCTTTTAAAATGAAACACAACCCAGAGAGTGAGCTGCCTTGTTGGAGATTTGGGCTCTCAGAGTGCTTCTTGTTATTTTTGCGACCTTTAAGATAAGTTATGTTAAATGTCTAAAAATCGAAATTTTGTAAAACAACAAATGTGATGTAAGGCTTTTAACAATAAGTATGAAAAGTACTTCACCCCCCCAAAAATGTGCAAGATAATAATATCTTTTAATAACAACTGCACTGGATCCACATCTTTGTTGTAATCTCATGTCAGTTCAGACCATAGTTTTGTTGGGGGTGGGTGGGGGGGGTGGGGGGTTGTTTTGTTTTTTAGCAAGAGAAATTTAGGTTACTTCATCCCCTCCCCTGTGGTCATGGGGGTGGTGTTTGTAGGACATTAGACAGACTGCTCCCCTCCCCCTGCCTCTCCAGCCAGGCCCCCTGTCTTTGTTCATCTCCCCCATCGCTCTATATCTTTAATTTGTTTTTTCTGTGCTTTTCATATTTTCCCATTAAGAGCGTCCTCTTCCCATATTCACAGAATTTAGATTACTTTTGGCCTAACAGAGCGAGAGGTAATTCTGTCCTACACAAAGCCTTATCGGCTGAATCATACGTCCTTGGAACCCCTCCTTGGCCTGATGTTTGAGGTTACGTAAGGTAGAATTGTGGAGAAAGAGGAACACAAATGGCTTTTCTTTTAAATGTTCAACCCTGCATATGCAAGTACTTTCAAGAGAATTTCAACAGTCTCTGTGCTTTTAAAGGTTCACAGCAGCTGCTTTGGTGCAAAGGAAGAACTCTTTCTACAGATACTGAATTTGAAAGACTTTTGCATTCTTCGCTTGCCTTGCACTACTGACGAGGAGGTGAAAAGAAAGGAAAAAAAAACGCTGAAAGTTTTGCAAAGAAAAAAGCTCTGCTTAAACTCTGAGAGTGTTCTGAGAGTGTTCTGTCTGAGAGTGTTTGTGCATTCATCTCTTCTTTCAGGTGGTACACCAGCCTTTAAATGACGATGCATGCATATGTTTGGGTTGCACTTAGACACTGTGGTCTGCAGCAATGTTGCTCCAGCGGCACAGTTTCATAAGATTCGTATAAGATTTTGTGTCTCCAGCATTAGTGTAGTCCATTGTGAGTCATATGAATGGGCAAAATTAACCACAGCCTGGCGTGCATTATCCACTAGGGGCAGCAGGCATTCCTTTAGCAGCTAAAAGAAACAAGACTAAAGGCAGTGAATTGCCCTCTCTGACAGCTGGAAGTTGACTCACATATTGGCGTTTCATCTGTGGTGCGCGTTGCGGTCAGATCACTGCCAAGCTTTGCAAGACATGCAGGTTAGCTTTGACAAACGGTGAGAGACACAGCAGCACAAACACCTGAACAAAATCTAGTGCAAGAGTGCTGCAAAAAAAAAATTCTCCCTTTACACTCACCTCAGCTAGTTTTGAGGCTATAATTTGTGGGAAATGATCTCATTTTAATGTGAGCCTGTAATTTTCTAAGTATCCTTCACAGTCTTGAATCAATATTCAGGGTTAGGAAAAAATGGCTGAATGTGAGTTTAACAATGTTATTACAGGCCTGTTGCATAGGATTGCATTATATTTGAACAGGTGCCGTCATGTCCACCTTCAGATGGTTTAAACGGGTCATCTTAGGTAAGAAGAGGAAGAAGAAAGTTTCTTGCCCAGTGCAGCTGGAGCTGCTTAGAGGAGCAGACATATACTGCATGTGTGTTATGTAACAGTTATTTTATAGCCTGAAGGTCTGACATAAACAGAATAGTTTGGCCTCCTTTCCACTGGTATATAAAGTTACATAAAGCTTGATGGCATTGAATCAAGTGTCTGCTTTTTTTCTCCCCCTTTTTGGGGGGAGGGGAGCTGGATTTGACTTCTAAGTTATGTAGGCCACTAACAAGCTGTACAGTATTTCTGCTGGAGTTCATGTGACCTACTTTTAATTATAAGTAAAATACTTTAACTTATCTGAGTTTTAATCTACAGCCCAGCTGGGGCCAATTTTGCTGGCATTTCTATTTCCCCGTGTCTGTATGGTTTCTCTACAGCTACTGTGGCTTTCTCTCCCAGCCCAAAGACATTCATGTTAGTGTAATTGGTGATTATGAATTTGGTGTAGGTGTGAATGTGAATGGTTGTCCGTCTGTCTGTGTAAGCTCTGCAACAGACTGACGACGCACCCAGGGTGTACCGTGCCTCTTGCCCTATGACAGCTCTGATAGGCTCCAGTCCCACTGCAAACCTGGAGTGGATGAGTGGGAGAAGATGGGTGGATGGCTAGATGGATTATTATCACAGTTACTTGTTGTTCTTAGTGCCAAAAATGTGTTGTAATGCCCTGTCACATGAACAGAACACCTCTACATCCGTGCTAATGTACGAATCTTTGAAGCAAAGTAAAACTGGTCCTCCTTGTTCACCCAAATTCAGTGCAGCTCTTGGAAAAAAGATGGGATGGGGGGGGAAAAGCAAAATTTGACTCTAAATGAAATCAACAGGGCAGTGCTTTCACTTTTACACTCTGCTACAGTAAATTAAAACATCTTTGCCGACAAATGAAGCATTTATTCACCTGACCTGTAGGGCATCTCTTAGAAGCAAAGTATAAAGTCTTACTCGATGCATTGTACCTGCATGGATGGATGTGAATACATCTTTTGAATTTAAAATGAATAAAATTGTGCTCAGAATATAGGATAACTAAAAAATAAATATGCCATTGCAGAATGCTACCAAATCCAAGTCAGGACTATCTGGAAAAAAGGCTCACAGACTTGGCGTTTACCAGTTTAGAAAAACTGGAGGTGGTGACATGTCTTTCGCCCAGTATGTTGAACACTTACCCGAAGCCTTCGTTACTCACCATGTCTCTGTGGATGTATACCCTGACATGCTGCAGAGGCTCGCTTTTATGGAAATCTGAGGAAATGTTGGATAAAATCACGTTAGCAAGCATTGCCCTGTGTTCTTGGCCTTCATGCATTAATTAGACCGCAATTTGTGGTGTTTTTTTCACATGGTTGAGTAAGTTATTTGTGTTGCTTTGCCTTGCAGACAGAGCTCCACGGCGCTCTTTGCATACGATATTTTTTCCTGGTTAACATCAGTTGCGTTAAATCCAAAGTATTTCCAAATAACAGAGGATGATCTGCTTCGAGTGACAAGCCCTTTACCTTCTGCTGTGCCAGGCATTTAAATTTAATTGTATATCTGTCTTAATCTAGAGTTACTCGCTCTGACTACTCCAGGAAACTTCAGGCTGCACGGTACAGGGAACAGCTGTGATTGGCATATGCAGGCGCTTATTTAGGGAGCGTTTTACGTGTTCTATTGGCAGAGCATGCTGCTTTTTTTTTTAATTTATTTTTTTATATTGCAGGATAATGCTCTTTTGATTACGGGAAGCCAAAATTGTGATTAAGATTAGAAATGGATATTCTGTCCAGCTCTGGATTCTTGTGATTCGTTTTTTTCTTTTTCTCATTTTGATATGTTCGTCTTCACACTCTGCTTTTGATGATTTTGCCTGTTAGCACTCAAAGAATGTTTGGTTTTTTTTTCCTGTACTGAAGAGGACAACATCTTCAGTGTTCATAATCACTTAAAATTGCTGTCAGAGTGAGGCTTTTGTAAAAGTAATGCTTTTAGCAGTCTCATGACACAGGCTTTTCCACGTCAGAACTATAATCCTGCCTTTTTTTGATAGTTTTGTTAAACAGAGTAGATTCACAAACGGCGTGTTATATGCGGCACTAACTGGAACACAGAAAGACCCTCTCGGACTAAAATCCTTCAGCCTGGCATGCAGCGTTACACAGAGATCACTCTGCTCCAAATACTACATGCTTGTTCTCATTTTACAGCAGTGTGATCTTCCAGCAGTGGTTAGTTTGGAAGAACGGTGTCATCGTCTCTGATGCATACATACTTTTATAGAGAAAATTATGCAAAGGGGGCAAGTTTTGAAATTACCTGAAGATAAACTCTTGCTCTGTTGAAGATGGATCCATTGCCACTAGCTGTGCTAATTAGATTATTTAAGGGAAACATTAAGTAAAAGGAGTATATGGTGCTCTGTATCTCTGTGAGTGAGAGATTGAATATTGGTTAAGTTTCAGCAGGAAAGTGCGTTTTCTGTCTTCATCAGTGGTGCAGCTGTGACTGCCGGTGTGAGTCCTTGAGCTGATTTGAGGAGCTTTCATGGGAAGATGAGCTGTAGATTGCACTTATTTCTTGACTGATCACGAGTGAATGAGATGCAGTGAGAGGATGATGATCACTGTGGTTTCCACCGTGCTGCTGTCAAATCAACTGCACTGCAATCTCAGCCTTTCCCATCAGAGATTTAGGGAAAAAAAATCAGCAAATAATTTCAGAAGTTAAAAAAAGAACAATGTCAGAATCAAAGTGAGCTCGCAGGATCTTTGCTTACTGGTTTTCAGTCCCAGCAAACCAGTCCATGACCTTTAGCTTTGCTGATTTATGAAGCTGGTGAATCGACCTGTGGGACCAATAAGTCGGCTTAGCTGGAGCTACCTGTTGTGCAATGTGCTGAGTAAAGTTATGCAAGCTGAGCTGGCAGGTGATCAAGAGTGAGCCTTGCTGTGATAATGCTGCGTCTGGACTCGTCTGAGTGGGCGCGCGTATTATTTAAAGCCTTGGTTTTTATCCAAGAGAAGAAAAAAACCTTAGGTGATGGTTTTAGCTTGTGCAGCTAAATGCAGGTTTAGGATGTATTTTTACTGGTCAGACGCTTTTGTGAAACGGTGGCATTGAAGCCTTTTTTTTTCAATAATATTGCTCAAGATTTCTGCGGTAAGGATAAGTGGCTAGTGATGATCATATCTGTAGCAGTGAAACTTTACATAGTGATCAAATATTCTTGTTTGTGGCAGAATTATATTGGTATAAAACAAAAAAGGGGGAAAAAAGAGAGCAAAACTTTGCTTTTACTGACCCACGCCTGGTAATGAAAGGCACATCTGCTGTGTGATCCTGTGAGCAACGTTGGTGTAATTTTTCTGCTGCTGAGAGCTGGACCTTTAAAAGCATCCTAGAAACTCCTACAGAGAGATAAAGAGAGCTCTTTATGTCTCTCTTTGTGGCTTTTTCTCTCTCTCTGGCTTTTTCTATCTGCACTGTAGTTCTGTCTTTCATTTGCAGGTCAAGATCCTTATAATGTCTCTCTCACATCGGCTTTAAAAAGCTCATATCCTTTCTTCTTAGAAAATTTAAATCCATGTTCTCATCGCCTAATTTTAAGATAACATTGTATTTTTCCACACCTTCTCTTTCAGGGCTACATAATTATGGCCAAAATGATTATCACGATTATTCAGTTGTTTCAGACATTTACATTTTGTTGTCTGTCTTGGTGTTATTCATCCAGACTACAAACTTGGACGTAACAGCTGTGATTGGCACGTGGTCAAATCTCTGATTTAGGGAGCGCTTGATTTGTGTCTGCATTCTGTCAGCGAAGCATGCATTTTCAGTATCGCTCGATCATTTCATTTAAGTGTGGGAAGCCAAAATGGTGATCGAGATTAAAATTTGATGAACAATTACCCTCTTATTGTTCAGTTTGTTTTTTTTTAGTATTTGAACCCCTTACCTGCCTTTCCTGGACGTAGCTAAAAGGGTTTAAGCAGTGTGGCACTAGTTTTTTATATTTATTTAGTGGGCTGAAGTGAAATGAGCTGTATTTTTGCCCACATTTTTATTTATTACAACATGATTATCCTAGAAGAATGGATTACCTCTGCAGAGATATCTTGAAATATTCTGATCTGTCCCAGTGTGCATCAGTAGCCAAGAGTCTTTTTTTTTTACCTGACCAGAGAATAAAAATGACCAAGTTACCTCCTGTATTTTGGAAAATTCTGAGATTGTGTGACAGATTTTACCCCTCTATATGTGTTTTTAGGCATCTGTTCTCATATAAAGATGAAAACTGGACTGATATAAAGTCAGTTAAGGCATTTAAAGGATTTAACTACCTGCTGATTACAGAGCTAAATCATCTCTTATCTAATGGTTTATTAGTACTGTATAATGTGTGTGTGTCTGTACATACAAAGGATCGATGAATTTGTGTGTCAGTAGGGCACAAAACGCTGTAGGTAGGTTTCAACATTTCAGAAAACATAAAATTACCTGTATTGTGACGCAACGAGGAAGGCTGATGATAAAAACAATTATCCCTTACATCTTTCTTTTCAAACTGTGCTGAGAGGCACAAGGAACAAAGAGCCATCACTTTCTCTTCCATAAAAATGTATTCTGTCAGTTTGTTTGCATGTGTGTGTTTACAGTCGTTTATTCCTGTGTGTTTTCTATATTTCAGGTGTGGAGTGCTGGCCATGCTGAGGTAGCAGCGGCCTTTTAGGTCAGGATGTCTGATGATGAAATCAAGTGGTTCAATGGGAAGGAGAGAGAGATCTGCTACGTCAGTGATGCAGACGAAGACAATTACGGAGACAATGAAGATGAGGGTCCACTGGGTGAGTCACGTTAGTGAATGAAGACCATCTCACCTGCCTGTGTTTTGTTGCATCTCCTACAAAGGTGCAAGTGAGTCGGGCTCAGGATCAATGGGTTATTTCAGTTTGAATAAACCAAAATTATCCTCTGAATTCAAAAAAGACAAGTACAAGTAGCCGTTTTACCCAAAATTAGTAAAGTGAAAGAAAAAGAAATGTGATGCAGAATTAAAGTGGACTGAGGAACTTTGATAAAAGAAAGCATTTGACTTTTATTCCTCACTGATCTAGAATTAACAGCACATTACAAACGACTGCAGATTTTTCAGTAAATTTCACAGAATTTTTTTTTCTGGGTAAAATAATTCAGTTTATATTTAATGAAACTAAATGACTGTTTGTCAAAGCAATAAGGCTTAAGAGGTTTACAGTCATCATAGAACAGCTAATTGCCATCATTAGGGACTTTTTATAAAACAGTCACTACATATACCTGATGAAGCTGGATAAAATAAAAAAACAAAGAAACCAAAGAAAAAACAGATTAAACGTCTGTCTTCAAAGCAGTGTAGTCCCTCTGGGATCTTTTGCAGAGTAGTTGCAAAACAACATGCAGAAACAGCAACACACAGCACAGTGGGTGGCATGCTTAAAGATGATTATTAACATTTTTCTATCACGATGGCTTTTGTAAGTCTTGAAGGAGCGTTTGCATTCCTCTTTGGTGGAACAGAGGTGTTTGACTATGACAGGGGTATTTTAATTGCACACAACCAAAAGGAAGGATATCACTCCAGCTTAATCTAGTATCAGGACTTGGGAGATTACAGAGATGATTTTATGCCCCATTGTGATATGCTTTCTCTTCCCTTTGGGGTACCATTAGAGATTTGTACAGTGGTGCTTCACAAACATAGACTGTATATCAAAGATGGGCCACAAAAGTAATCTCTTTTTTTTTTTTTTTTTAGATTACAGCCAAGAATGCTATGTTATCGGCTAACGCTAGCAAGGTGTACCCATAGACTGTTATGGA
>VUQG01002605.1:0-17516 GCA_015106755.1 Etia nguti
GAGTTATTTGGGCATAACAAGGGGCGTTATGCATGGAGGAAAAAGAACACAGCATTCCAAGAAAAACACCTGCTACCTACAGTAAAATATGGTGGTGGTTCCATCATGCTGTGGGGCTGTGTGGCCAGTGCAGGGACTGGGAATCTTGTCAAAGTTGAGGGACACATGGATTCCACTCAGTATCAGCAGATTCTGGAGACCAATGTCCAGGAATCAGTGACAAAGCTGAAGCTGCGCCGGGGCTGGATCTTTCAACAAGACAACGACCCGAAACACTGCTCAAAATCCACTAAGGCATTCATGCAGAGGAACAAGTACAACGTTCTGGAATGGCCATCTCAGTCCCCAGACCTGAATATTATTGAAAACCTGTGGTGTGAGTTAAAGAGAGCTGTCCATGCTCGGAAGCCATCAAACCTGAATGAACTAGAGATGTTTTGTAAAGAGGAATGGTCCAAAATACCTTCAACCACAATCCAGACTCTCATTGGAAGCTACAGGAAGCGTTTAGAGGCTGTTATTTCTGCAAAAGGAGGATCTACTAAATATTGATGTAATTTTTCTGTTGGGGTGCCCAAATTTATGCACCTGCCTAATTTAGTTTAAGTAACTATTGCACACTTTCTGTAAATCCTATAAACTTCATTTCACTTCTCAAATATCATTAAGTTCATCTACTATATGATATATTTAAATGAAATTGCTGATGCAAACAACCAATGATTTATAAAGGAAAATATTGAAAATTATCAGGGGTGCCCAAACTTTTGCATCCCACTGTAGGTACATCTGTTAAAACCAGTGTCAAATACCTACTGGCTCGACTGCAGACGAGCAAAAAGGAATCATTACCGTCACTTGGCATGGATTTATCTTGAATCATTAGATCTACAGACCTTTACAGCTTCACTAGAACGTCTATTAAAATGGCAATATATTACTAAATGACAAGTAGTAAATTGTGAGCATAATGTGCTTTGTGTGAGGTATGAGTAGACTGGTGAAGAGGTATTGTGTCTCTAGTGTTGGCTTTTGAAAAGGAAATGCTGGCAGGCATAATATAACAAGCCATTCATCCTGAGTGTGAGCGGACAGAGGGCGGGTGAATGAGCCCTGGGCTCCCTCTGCAGCAATAACTGATATTTCCTCCTCATTGCCTTTTCATTCTCTTGCTGTTTCTCACCTAGCAAATCTCCGATTCTACCCTGCTTCACACTTTGGCTCCCGCATCGCTTTCTATCTCTACCAGTGAGCCTGTCACACTCCTTATTCCTCAGCCATCAGAAAATGCTAATAAGGTGGGCTACGGTGATCCACCATACATGCACTGTGAACAAAAGTTCTTTTTTAAATAAACTTTACACAAATATAATATTTCTTGTAGAATAGACCCTCTGAATGTATTGCTATGAATAATGAAGCCTGCACAGGTAGGGAAACTGTTCTTATTTCCTATTATCAATCTGGAATGGTGTTCTAACACCTCCAGGGAATGAGTAATTAAATCTGAAATGCAGGTTAATACATATTACTGTGGAATGAGTTAATATTTCATTGCTTCCAGTGACCGCACAGACACATCCCACGCCCCGCTCATACCTTCAACACCTCTCTTTTACCTTTGCGTCCCTGTGATGCGTTCATGTTGCAGATGTGAAGTTGCGCTTGCAGGACTCAAGTATCTAGCAAGCCCTACTCAAGAGGAGCGTGCATAAACAGAGGGAGATCTTTTTAAACAGCTCATTAAAAATCACCAAACACGCAAGTTGGTTCCGTGCAGTTTGTCACACAATGTGTCTGCTAGCCAAAGGTACAGGCGAGGGAAAAAACAACGTAACCAAGTAGTAGGGTAGGTTGTAAGAATGCAGCTCATTGTGTTTGTTAGCAGTTAATTCATTCTATAAAGAAGTTTAGAAGTGCACTATAAGAAGTTTACTTATTTTGTGTTATTCAGAGGTTGCACGTAGCAGCACAGCAGTACAGCTAATTACAGCCTGTACACAAAGAAAAATCTAGTGAAGCTCCCGTTAAGTCACTCTTTTCCCTGAGCTGCACTGGTACACCTGAGGTTTCTCTTGCATGCAAAATCCCACTTTAACCCCTGATCATAAGGACAAATTCTTCTTCGTCAAAAGCATCTTTCCACGTGACACTCCCTCGACTCGCTCATTGTCCACTTTCTCTTCCTTTTCTGCCATATGGAGCACTTTCTCTCTCTTTTCTACATCTGTAATACCACTTTAGACTCTTTATTTTCCTTTCCCTCTTCACACTCACTAAGCAAAGTCATGCTCACTTCCGAGAGGGGCCAAATGCTTCTCTTTGACCTTCAATACTGAGTCCACAGAGAGGTAGTGGAGTGGAGGAAAAATGCCCATCAACTGCCTCGACACAGACGGTATGGAGTTAGTTACACATACGTACATCACCTATTCGTGTATTCTTTCCACTAAAGTGCGCTTTTATGGTTTTGCCCTGCTGATGTGTGTTCCCGTCCTCCTCCGAGCTCGGCGGCTGGAAGTTCATTGCCATTTATCACCCTGTCAGTTCTAATGCTGCTGCATGTAACCAAACAGCCATGACAGGCCCCCGTTTCTCAAGCATGTAACTTAATTAATTAGCTGTGTAGCAGTTCGAGTGATTGACGGGGCTTATATGCTGCGGTGACTTTGCACATACCAGTTTTGCCTCGTGAATTAGGATAGTGAGGATGTGTGTGCATCTGTGCACGTGGAAAACGTGCGTTTCTCCGTATCTGTTCTTCTTTTGTAAGTGTGAAGGGCTTTATATGCTTCCATATCTATATCACTACTTTCCATAATGGGTACCTTGGCGTGTTTGCAACTGTTTAATACTTTTGTGCACCTATGTATGTCTTCTGAAAGGTTACATCACTGTTCTGCATGATAATAAAAGGCAAAGTTAAGTTTTTTTTCCTACTGTGATTACATTAATTGCCCAATTAAGATTCAGCAACTCAGCAAACAGACCTTGTGTCAGACTGAGTAAAGATAAACACTCATTTAACTGTTAAGGGAATTTAGTGTGTTATTGAAGCAGATATAATAAAAACATATTTTGCATGCTGTAATTATACTGGAAGCAATTCATCTAAGTCAGTAAAGTGGCAAAAGAGGATGGTGAAAAATGAATACCACTAGTTGTCGCTGAAGCAGTGTTTACACCTCTTAAAGATTGAATTCTGAAGGTTAAATAGAACTTGCTCAGTTTCTGTGTGTCCCTTTTTACCCTGTTCATACCTCCTGTTTGTCGTGCAGTATGACTGTACCGGCCTGCTCCACCACTTCGAACATCATGACGCTACACAAGTCCCTCCGCACGGACATGGTCATGTTGGCAAAGGCAGGCAGCTGGTGCATGAACTCCAGCAGTTGCTCTATGTTGCACAAAAAGAAAGAAGCAGAGAGAAGAAGTCAAATGAAAAAGGAGGAGGAACAAGCATGAAAAGACCGTGCACTGACTAAAGCAATGCGTCTCAGGTGTTCAGGGCAAAATGCGCATTGATTTTTTTTTCTTCCCCCAACACAGACAAACTGCAACATTTCCAAAACGATCTATAGATTTTTAAATGGTGCTTTCTGCAAGAAAATGTTACTCATATACTGCACCAGAGCAACTGTCGATTCCAATACAAACACAAAACATTTTAGGGGCGAAAAATGTAAAAGAAGTTAAAAAAAACAAAAATCCTCATTTTAGAAACTTTAAGTGCCCTTTCCTGCTTTATTTTGCTTTTAACCATCTCATCAGCCCCCAGGATGTATCCATCAACTGCTTGGGAAAAATGTCTGTTTAAACCCCTGAAAGCCCAGTGAAAATATTTTTGTCTGATTATTCAGAAAAATTCTTTCTGAGAGTTTCTGGAGAGCATTAAATAAAGTAATGATGTCAAATAGAATAATAAAAATTGGTTGAATTTGGGTTCAGCCTATTATCCCTTCGGTTGCTCTCTGTGTCAGGTATTTCCTCTCAATGAGCTGTGCTTAAAATGGTGAAGGCCATGAGAAGGCCAGCCTCCCAGCAGGCACGCAGCAGGCCAGGTCTTTGCTTCTCTCAGCTCTCTGATGCAACTCCTTTAGGACCCCACTGGGTTCTGTTAATGAGGTTGCCTCTGATTGCCTGCTTGAAAATACAGACTGGAAGGGCACTGGTGTTTAGGGACAGCTGCAAGGGATCTTTATGAGAGAGGGACATTTGTATATCACTCATCTCTCATCTCTGTACTAAATGAGTCTAAAAATAGCAACTGAGAAAGTCCAAATCTATGTCATTTTATTTTAGGTCACATTTATCCCAATTCACTCAAATCAAAGTTGTCAAACTGACCGATGTCGTCGTCATTGCGGTCGACAGGATCTTTTTCTAGACACTCTCGGACCAGATCCCGGCCTAGGAGAGTGTCCGAAGCTCTCTCCAGGTCCTCATCTTCCTCCTCCTCCTCCTCACTGTCCACTGCAGCCTCTGGAAGTCCAGATAGGTCAACATCCCCCAAATCACTCTCTGTGGCCTGGGAGCAAAACACAAAGAACAAAAAACAGAATATTGGTTGGTTAGTAGCATAAAAAAAAGGAAGGAAGAAGTCTTTAAAGTACATCATGTCTCATTTAAATGACAAATGAATTGAACATTTTACATATTAAATGTGAAGGCTCCTTTCTTATGGGTTATGAAAAAGATTAAATTATGAAACTCAATCGCTTTTGATGGGGCTGAAATAGCCTCAGTGTTAAATGGTTCGACTCTCACATCAATCTCGACCTTCCAATTCCCCAAAATAACGTGACCTAGAAATTAAAATTGGAGGTATTGATATTTATAATGACAAGAGTCCTCTCAGGCCTTGTACGGAGCAGAATGCCATTACAAGACAGTTTAGAAAGTGCAACACAGTGACCAATTATTTGCAATTATTGAAAAAATGAAGAGCATAAGAGATATGCGACTGTGACAACATAAGACTAAAAAAAAAGCCTTATTGTTCATAATTTCTAGCATTCATGGCTTTTCAGTAACAATTTGCTCACATGAAACATGAAAAATAACCTTGGAAAAAGCAGCTGTAGCTGCGACCTTGAGCTGCACCCAGACACCAAGTGCCAGGCTACAAAAAACCAGGCCAACGGCCAAATATTTAAATCCATTCAGTAATAATTCCTATTTCAACACAGTTTTTCCTGTGCGTGGCAGACAGATGGTTGGAAGAGTATGGATCTAAAAGGGCATAAGGCCATTCATGTCAGTTGGGAATGAACCATCACCTAAAGGTGAATTGAGGAGCTCTCTGCTGAGAGCGACAGCGTTACTGGCCGTCTGTTAACTTTTTCAGGTGGGCCTAAAAAAGCTGGAGAGCTAAGCCTGATTTTACCCCTGCTTCTGTCTGCTTTCCAAAATAATATGAATGCATGTGCTCATTTAGGCAGATAATTCACTTAGACCTCCAGCATTTATCCTGTTTACTGAAAAAGAGATATTTTGTTAAATAACCACTCGTTACAACTAAGGTATGCAGAAGAGCACCTCTGAACACACGTTGATCCTTGAAGCAGATGGACTACAGCAGAAGACCACACACAATGCATCTCCTGGCAGCTAGAAACAGGAAAATGTTGCCCGGTCTGATGAATCTGATTTCTGCGGCGACATTAACATGTCAGAGTCAGAATTTGGTGTAAACGTCATGAACGCATGGATCCATCCTGCCTTGTGTCAACGGTTCAGACTGCTGGTGAGGGTGTAAAGGTGTGGGGGATATCTTCTTGGCACACTTTGAGAGCATATCCATATTCCAATGGATGCTTCTAACAAAATAGCACTTGAATGTAAAAAGGGAGAACATGGTACTCAAATAGCTTCCATAGTCACCAGACAGAGAGCCCCTTGGGGATGTGGTGGAGTGGGAATTGCATCATGGATGTGCAAGCGACAAATCTGCAGCAATTGTGTGATGCTATTAAGTCAACATGGACAAAATCTCTTGAATTTGAGGCAGTTCTGAAGGCAAAAGCGGTCATACTATACTGAATGTAAAGTGTGCCTAATAAAGTGGCCAGCAAAATACATATTGATTAGCCTTAGCTTTGACAATGAACAAAAAAAAAAAAAAAATCACAACAATGCTACCCTAAATGTATCAGTAACTATTGTACTTTTATGTCTTCATTCGTTCAACTGCATTATTCATTTTTTCTTCATCTGTGATACATTTTGGATTTACAGTTAAAAAGAGAGGCAGAGATATATTAGCTGTTGATATCTGGTGGGGAAAAGTGAATTTCCTAGTCTATAGATTGTAAGATGGCCTCGCCAGCTAGCAATACAATCAAGCTCTTAGACTCTATGGATAGTTGGGACATGGCCAAAGTGTTTTTTATGTTTTTCCAACCCAAGGGTATTGAGCTAATAGTCCATTCAAAGTTCAGGCCCGCTGATGTTTTTATAAATTAGGTTGAAGAAGCCATTTAGAGGACTTTTAAAACACACCTGCTCCTCAGACCTTTCCTGTTCCCGGATAGTAGATGAATTTAATCTGGCTGACTATAAGATGGAAAAAAACAAGCCAGGAAACACATGCGAACATAAAGTGTACAGCCGAACTTTTTAAAACGTGCTTTCCTCCTCTTTAAATAATTAAATGAAATTGTAGTCTGTGGAGCATCTTTAACACATTGAACTGTCGAAAGGCTGATATTTTAAAATTAACTGTACAAGATCTAACATAGAAAACTTTAATTCACTTCTAATTATTAGTCCATGCAGTTAAAATGCCTCATGAAGTCATCACAACGTCATTGTAGAGACTAAGACAAAATGCAAAAAGTTTTTTTACAGAAATATTGTAGGTAGTGTGGGAGAAAATGGGTAAAAAGAGACAAAAACGTATTCTCCTCCACCTCACTAATTGTCACCGACATATCAGTCAGTGCTTCTGAGAGCCCAGTTCATTCAGAATGCATCGTCTGCTCTTTCAGATGATGCTCTGGTCTCAGAGCAACTCTGAGGCAGGAGGACATTTCTTCGGAATCAGTGGCATCAGATCTACACGAACCACTGCATTTTACCACGTTCCAACAGCAGAAAGGAGGCACAAAAGTTCAGGATATACCACGGCCAGGAGATGAACGAGGATAAGAGAGGATTACGAGGAGTTAAAGAAAGTGTTGAAAAGATGAGGAGAAAGAGGGAGGTGAGCTGCTGAGTGTTAAGCCAAGATAAAAGAGGGAGTGGAAGGAGGAAAAAACTAAAAGAACGTGTAGGAGAAAACCCACAATAGATAGCGCTTGCTGCACTGGCAGCTGAGGATCACAGCTGACTGAAGAGTCAGCACTTTAAGACAGCTGTAAACAAACACAGAGCCGGGTCAGCGACAAGCGATGGGATCAGATGCGTGTGATAAATATCTAATCTGAGGATGAACAGAGTGGGGTCTCTGTGTTAAACGTCTGACCCAGGCCGACCTGACTTACATCAATCTGCAGTCACTCACACACAGCCTGAGAAGGAAAGGGGTAGGACTTTATTTGATTTATTTTTTTAATTCAGCAAGTTTTTTTCCCCCCCCTCACATTAATTTGTGGCGATTTCCTCAGTTTTTCTGCTTTGATCGCTCTCCCATGTTACCTAACCTTTATATATCAACTCGTTATATTGTTGGTGAACGTTTTGTTATGTGCTGTTGTAACATTTACAGTATGTACTGGCACCTGAAAAAAAATAAGATGCATTAACATTCCTGAGTGAAACAAACAAATTAGTTTTGTGGCTAGCAGAGCCCACAGATCGCACCAGCACATCAACTAGCTCATTAGTGTGTGGCAAACAGACCACACTGGTTCCCATTAAAGCCAGCAGAGCTAACAAGCTAGTGTCAAAAAGGACTTCTATACACATATTCACAGACATGTGCAGAATATAGCATGTAGGTTGTGAAGTGGGGGGAAGATAAAAGAACAGTCACAGCTGAAAGACAGTGCTGAAATGTTGAATTTAGTGCAACTTTCTGTGTAAAGAGGAGGGATTAGGAGCGCTAAGGGATTAAAATGATTAGATGGAAAGCTTATGTTTACTTTTATGGGTTACTGATTTACAATCACTCATATAGTCTACACTTAAAAGCTTGTTAAACTGCCAAAAATGTTGCAGAAATGTTAGACAGATACAAAGACAGAAAGGCTCTTCGTCTGGCTATTTTACTTTTACATGTAGGAATTTACCTTTTGTAGATTGAGCTGTTCTACCTGCTGTAGCTCAGTTAAAGATGAAGCTATAAGGATTAGGTTCATTTTCTACTTGTGACCTTTAATGTGCTGCAGGAAGTGGGGGACGAGTCACCAGGATGCACAATAATTAGAGAGACACAAAGGATTAGAAGGAAGGTGGGCGGAGGGTTGATAGATATGCTACAGGTAAACTGAGAGGACATGAAGATGGAGAGAATTCACCTTTCAGCAAAACACACGACCAGATATTGCAGCAGTGTAGACAGAAACAGTAGACAGGGTTTTGTCACTGGATTGGACAGAGTCCATAATAAAGAAATGATTATCTCATTAATTAAAAGCTTTTGTTTGCAGTAAAAGCATGAGAATATTTCAAAAAGTAATTTGTGAGACAAAAGTAGTTTTAACTAACTGGCTGGATTCCCTATTTCACATAATACTGACTTTGTGTAATGAATTTGAACAATCAAAGAAAAGAGAAAAGGAATTTGGCAAAATGAAAGGAAAAAAATCTGCTTTTTGGAAATGTGTTGCTGCCATTAAATTCAAAATCCATATTTTATTTACTGGGAAAATGTACCATTTTAAGTGTGTGTTTATTTGCAAATAAATAGAAGAAACTTTTATGATAAAATCATTGAAACAAAACAAGGAGGTACCCACCTGGTAAATATCTGAAAGGCTGCTGCTACCCGAGTCACTGGCGATGCTGCATCCTGACTGGCTGGGCGGCATGTGCATCACCTGCTGGTGGGCATGGTCTGTTAGGTGCATCTTATTGAGATCGGCAGGAAGCTGCTCAGACAGAGAGGAAATAGGAGATACAGAAGAAGACAAACAGAGAGGGCGAAGAGGATATGAGTTCAGCTGAGGCAAACATGCACAGGGTTCAAAAGAGGCAAACACCCGCACGTGCAGACACAGTTAACTGTGACAAACACACACACACACGCAGCTGTTTTATCAGGCTGAACGCCACAGCTGGTTTCACATGCGCCAGGCTAATTAACCTGAAGGCGATGGAGCTCAGGATAGTTCACATTGCAGTGAATTATGAGCCGGGGTGCACACAGATACGATATCTGGTAGACTGTGAAGGTTTGGAGGTTACTTTGATATTTTTGGAGTGACCTTAACAAAACAATTTTCATCTTACACATGTATAGAGTACACACAAGGACACAAACGAATACTCAAACATCAACAGATGGAAATGTATCCCCCCCCCCAAAAAAGATAAAGAAATAAGTACATAAGCACATGCATGAAACTCCAAGTTAATCAATTAAATCAGAAAATACATCAAGCAGCAAAAAAGAAAGTAAATCCCCTAAATAAATAAATGTGTCTACTTCCAGAGAAGAAGACAATTTGCACAAAGAAGTTTGAGCTTTGATACAAACAAAATCAATTTGTTTTTATTTCGTTATCACGTTTGCTGAAAATTGCCCACATACACTCAAAATCTGAGCTCTCCAATAACACTAAATCCAGATACAGAACGAGGTAAAGCTGTCAGTCAAACAGACAAGAGGCTTCCAAAGGCAAGAGCATCAAAGTGCTGTAGCGTTAACTGAGTGCAAAGGCGCAGAACCAGCAGCCTCACCGGCGTAACCTATAAACATTTGCGTAGCTTTCAGTTTGGACTGAACCGAGATGCTTCACATACCAAAGAGCTACTTCAAGCACAGACGGGGGCGAGTCACGAGTATCGATATTGTGAATTCCAATTCTCTTTAGAGAAATTTGTATTAACTGGACACCAAAGAATTCCCAAATGCACATCACAGTACACATCAGTAGGAAACTTGCTTCAAAAACAACAAAATGCCCCTCCATGTAGAGATTTTCAGGGAAAATAAAATAGAACAAGTTCTTACTGAAGTTGAGAATGGCGGCACTCTTTGCTCAAAGATGCAAAGTAAAACAACCGTGGAGCTCTGCGAGACTGGAAAGAAACTCCAGTGTCTGAAAGGTCAGGAGCTGATTTTACTACAAATCTATTAACTCAAGGTTGGAGAGGCTCAGAATTAGAAAACAAATGTTGCATCTACGAAACAGCTGTGGAAAAAAAAAAGGACTAGTCTAAACTCAGATGAGGTAGACAGAGTGTGAGTCTGAGGAATTAAAAACATTTAGGGAAAAGTGGGGCAGCTAGGTTTAACCTCAATTTTATGTGCAGGTGGACCAATGTGCGTGCTCCCCTCTCTGCTCCAAAAGCCACCCAGACAATCTTTAAAATCTCAAGTCTTACCAGTTTGGGCCGGGGCAGTGTCAGGGTGAGGGAGGACATCCTCCTGCGACACTTGGCGAACCTACAGCACACCTCCTCCATCGTCACATCAGACAGCACTTGCCTTCCAAATGCACACATAAACACTCATTTTAAGTCTGCGCGTATAACCTATGGTGGGAAAAGACTCACCAAGCCAAACTAAAGCTAGGCGAGGCTGCACGGAGCCATGGTGGCAACATGCAATATTAACGACGTTGAGTCTGGGGGGTACGCCACCCCCCACCTCTTCTAATAGGCCTGCTGGCCTGTACAACCACATTCATATAGAGGGGTGGAGTTTAAAAAGTGTAAAGGCGTGTCCTTAACGTGTGTTGTATTAAAAATTAACAATTTTCTGAGGGACTTTATCCTGAAATTTCGACGCTCGTTTTATCTGGATGCTTTTTAAAAATCCATGGAGACCAGGAGATCCATTTCAATAAACAAATCCCTTCCCCATTCATTATCTTGAGCACTGAGATTATTGTCTGCCGTTTTAAGAGTCCAACTTGTGAAATGTGTTTGCTATATTGTGAACTTAAAAATCAAACATTTATATGTTTCACTAGAGCACTACATTGTTTTGTTTTTTTTTACAATGAGAAACTGTTGTCGCAGAAAACAGTAGGTACATCATAAAATCACAGTGTCTTGCTTACAAATCTACCTGCCAGTTCTTTACTGCATTTTAACAGGAAAATTAGTTTCAAGTGAGCTTATTATTCTGCATTCCACTCCACACAGTGTGCCAGCCTGTGCACAGCCACCTTTTTCCCTGAACCTGAGAAAAAGCTCATCCTCAATATCTAGAGCTACAGATGGTAGTGAAGCAAAAGCGATTTAGGAAATTATTTATTATTTATGCATGAATTTTTGGACTTAAACCTAGCCATGAGAGGAAATCAGCACAATTAGGACCAGTATAATCCATTCACTTTTGCTTAACCCTGTTAGCTTTGCCCTACAGAGTCTCTCTCCCTCACATACACTTAAAAAGAATCTGACAGCACTCGACTGAAGTACTGTCTAAAACTACAGAACCATAATATATTTGTCGCAGAGTGTTAATAGTCCTATTAGTGACACTTAAATAGCAGGATTCTAATTACAAAGTGTGCTTTTGTATCATTCACATGCACATAATGAGTCAAGTCTGAGGTTTAAAGTTGTGACTAAAGGAGCATTTAAGTGAAATCCATTTCCTATTAAGTACAGCCATATAAGCAATTTGACCAGTAGACAACATGTATTCCAAGTCTGTTTTGATACTATTGACTAAATTCCACACAATCACCCATAAACAGAAGGAGAATTCGCCAATCTTATTGTTGAGCAACACTCTTTGCTGTTTGTTGTGCTTCTTTGTGAATAAGAAGGAAGAGAAAAAGCAAGAGGGAGGACAGAGAGCGAATGCTAATTTCATTACAGATAAATACTTATTGATTTCTGTGTGATGGAGCAGTTATCAGGCAGTGATGATGAAACTCCCACCCTCATCCATTAAATGCATTCAACAGATTTCACACAGAGGCAGAAACTAATGTATCAAACGGCTCACCGGATCGAGACTCACAAATACACCCTAAGAGGATATTAACGAGGAAAAATGTTGATCGCGATCGATTAGCTGATAAAGTTCAAAGGGGTCAGACAAAAAAAATTGATAAAGTAAGTTGTGACAGCAAAAACTTGAGAAAACACAAGACTTGGCTGTGACTTTTAATTACTCACCTTTCAGAAACATCAAATCAGAATCGATACGTGTCTTTCTGAACTGCACAGTTTCACAGCTTGAGAGAAAATGTTTGCTACTTGAATTGTTGGCCTCAACTGTCTTCAGTTCATCAAAAATGTTGCATTTTTTTTCCAAGACTGCTTTAATATGCCATACTGCATATACTGAAAAAAGTTACTGGTCACCATGGTTTAATCCTTCTATAGTCCAAATTAAACTTAACTTGGAGTTTAAGGGGTTTGTCTTGGAAATCTGCAATAATTTAGTACATTTCCCTCTCGATGACGCTACCTATTCAACCACAAAAAGACCCTGTAACTTTTAGCAGTGCTCACTTAAAGAACATCAGCAAAAGATCTTTGGCACAGAATTGCAAGTTACTACAGTAGCTATTAGAGTAGCTGAAGTTAAATGTCACCACACTAATCCACCAGAATGACCTGACTAATCTCTATAAACAAATTCATTACTTGAACATGAAGAACCTGTCAACAGGGGGCTCAATTTTTAGTACTGCAAATTCTCCAGTTTCTGTCTTGTAGCACAAGAACCAATGACAAATCGCGTTTTAGCAAACTTTGGCTGCATACGACCAAAGAAGGGAAATACATTAGCCGAAATGTAATCTCAAAACCATAGGCTGTTGTTTGGCAATGATTTGGCTTTTTATTAGCTTTCAAAAATGTTATCTGCATTTGTAATCAACGGCCAGTACAAGGAAAAGTGCTGGCTGCTCCAGAAGCCCTCAAGTTTTGGCTGGTGTCCCATAGCTGAAGGATGCCAAGAATATAACCTACTGACTCTCTACATCAAGGATGCAAAGAAAGAGGGATGATTCAATCATTATCTGATAACACACAACTTAATCTGCAGGTAAAATGATTCACTGAATAAACTTTTACAGGCAAAAAGATTAAATCCTCCATAAAAAGTTCAAACTCATGCTTTGGTTCTGATGTGTTTTAGAACCTACGAAAACACGAACACGTGTCTTTGTAGGTTTTGCAGAGAGACTAAACGGTTAGAGGGGGGAAAGTTGACTGATGGTGGAAGTGAATAATTGTGGAGGTCTCGTGGCTCCCATTCACACAGACTTAATCCTGCTCTAATCCCCCTCCTTTCCTCTCCCAACAGGCCAAACCATGAAGTAGGGGGGTGGGGTGTCGGGGTCTCCCATTCTCCTCATGCATTAAGGATGAGAGTTGGGAGATTAAATATAAATGTGAAAGGTTCCTTCGGCTGTACAATTCTATCATGTCAACGAGCGGGCACAATCACAGGAGGCTCGAGCAGACTCTATACATTACCAAACAAGCCGAGCTTTCACAGCAGCAATTATTTATAGAGCCCGATTAACTTGAGAGAAATAATGGGTGTAACGCAGACGTAGTCTAAGTAAGATGCAGTGGCCAAAGATGGTGAGAATTCATGAGGAGCTCCCAGATCACTAGCATGTTGTAGATGACCAACAAGCCAACAGAATTCACCTGAATTGACCAATTCACTCGTGCATGAGTTATACTCATGCTAACTTCCCAACATTATTGTTTCTGTTCAAATCTCCATTTAAAACTTTCAGTAGATGTACAGTCTTGTTGTTTTACTTCTCATAAAATTACCCAGTAAGCCATAATAAAGACTTTGTGGGTAGAAACTAATATAACTAGACTGCATCTGAATAAAAGCCAGTGGTTACATAAAATCATTGCTCATTGCAGTCTAACCACCTAAATAAGGACATTTCCTCCAAAAGGGAGAAAAATACATTATCAACATTTAAATTATACCTCTGCATCTTAAGCCTTCTTTATAACTACATTTGTCTTTCTGGAGACCCACTTAAGTCCCCCGAAAGCAAAATAAAGCATTCAGAATATATTATGACGATATTTTCTTTCCCGTCTTCTAGAGACCCGACCCCCTCTCTTTACTTACTGCATCCAGTTTTAACAATGAGATTAACTGGTTGTGAGCATGAATGCTCTGTTCCACCTATTACCTCAGTGGTAAAGTGGGCTATAAAGCTCAGACTGGCCATTTGCCAGCAGAGACCAGAGACTGGCTTTCTTAACAAGCATTTTAGTGCTCTAATAACCTTTGCTAGGTTGAGTTTGAGAGATATGGTGGGGTCTCGATGGTTTTTGGAAATCCTGAAGACATCAACAAGTGATATGGGCTATTTAGCATAGTGCACTGGTTGGTTTGAAATATCGTAAAAGCACCAGAGAAGATGGTGCTTATGTTTTGCTCTAATATACTTTTGAACTCAACATTGTTTATTTCAGAGTGCGCACACACACTCTATATGACAACTGAATGGCAGAAGACTCCTGAAACTTCACTAAACCACTGATAATCAGAGACTCCTACACACAATCAGATACCTCAACAACAACAACAGAAAGAAATAGAGCAAAGATCAAAAGAAATGCACCACAGAATGAGACAGAGAAGCAAAGGTGAATATATGAGAACATTACATTGAGATGAACAATGCAGAGGACGAGTAAGCAATTAAAGAAAGTGTGATGAGGCTCATGAATCTTGATGAGGGTGACAATTAAAGTGGGTCCAAATAACAATGACACAAACAAAGCTCAATGAATATTTAATGACATGTGATGTGTTTGCAATGAGAAAACAGCAAGACAGCTTTTTGCTAAAGATCAGTGGAAAATCCTTATTTTAGCCAAGTCGTATGCATAGTGTAGGCTGCAGAAAAGAAATGAGGCAGGAGCAATCAGTATATTCATGTCTCACTTAACTCAAAGAGAGAGGCAAAGAGTTGCCCAAACTGCCTCTGCAAATACAGTGACACAAGCACCATTTAATGCCTAATGTTTGTCACTGTCCTCGTTATTAATAACACCTGAATAAACCAGCCAAAACCACACGTAAAAGTTTATAACTCACTGCTGTAACATCCAAAAATATACAACAAAAACAGGCCATGATGGTTCTTAATATAGACGTAGAGGGCTGAGCCTGACCAAAGTCAAGACTCAAGTGCCATTAATCATCCAGGCAGCCAGGCTGCCAGCTCATTTCTACCACCATGCAGAACTCAAAGTGCCAACTATACACTGCTCATAACCTCGGAGCTGACTAAATACAGCATGGCGACGCATAGTGAGGTCACCCGTGGGGTATCTGACACTTAACGTGGTTGGCCTGTAGGTGTCAGCAGTGGCAAACTGCCTTGACATGACCCGAGGTGTAGAGCCAAGCTTGACATACAAAATGTATATAAAACTATGCCGGCTCAAAACTTGTACTTTAATCACCTAAAATGACTTTTTATGAGGCTTATACACTCAAAAATAAACTCGTAGGTGTTTATATGTGTAGGTGCTCTTAAGCTGCATCACAAGTGCAAAAATCATATAAGTTCACCGAAGTAAATCAAGACAAATTTAGCAATATCTTGTTGAACAGAAGCTTTAGAAACCATTAATAATTCTTCCCCCTTACTATTTAGTGCACAATCCTTCAAAACAGGGAGCCTTGGTGACAGTATGTCTTTGACAGATAACAGCTATAACCGTGCACTTTGGTCTCAGAGCAGGCTGTTAAACCAGAAACCACATCAGAGACGACAGCAGTGCATCTCCGCACAGAGAAACAATGCTGCTGTCACACAGCACAAACGACTTATAATTTCTTTGATGTAACATTTAACGCAAACCCTGAATCTGATTTCCATCGCTTTTCTGCTTTCTCTGCTTCTTTTTTGCCGTTTATCACCACTGGCTCTCGTCTCCGTCTTGTGGTTTACACCCTCATTACAAGCGCCGCTGTCTAGTCTCCCTTGTCATAGTTTCTCACACCTTCTTTTCTGGCCTGAACCCATTTGCTACCTAGTTTTTGAAGACTCCCTCCATTCTTGCTTTTTCCCCCTCTGCTGGTTCAAAACCCACATTCAAATCAGCTTCAAAGGGAGCAAGGAGGAGTAAAAAGGCTGCGAGTAGCCTCATCAGGCTAGCTAGGTGAGAACACTGCCTCTGATGTCTGGACAGGGACACAGACACAGAAGTACACGCATAAATTTTGAAGCCGTGGATTTCGCCCTGTAGTGCTGGAGAAAGCTTTGATCAATTGAGGCCACTGTTAGCTCTAAAGCTGTAAGTGGTGGACAGGCAGATGGAAAGAGAAAAACACACACACATATATTTATGCATATATTTATGTACACTGAGACAGAGTTTACGATACGCAAACTGCATGTACCTATAGGCTTCATTTAGGAGAACTAAGATTACCGAATAGGCTTAGCACACAGCCATGCTCCACTCCATTACTGGCAAGCCCACAGACGACTGGATTAAGACACAGTGCAGGAAGACAGGTGGAGATGTGGAGAAAATAGAGGGACCATGAGTGAATGCGAGCGACAGAGACAAAGGGAGACCAGGTCAAAAGAAAGAAGTGCAAGCGAGAGTGAGAAAGGCAGAGTGCAGAATATGATTGAAACTGAAATGAGTATATGTGCCTTTGTGAAAGAGACAGATAGAGCAAAGGTAGCAGAGTGTGAGGCAGAGAGTATAAGATAAGACTGACAGTGTGGGGTAGAATGAGGATGAAGTCAAAGTGTGGGAACTGATGAAGATAAAAAGTCTCCAATATTCTCTTAAGAATCCAATTCTACCTCAGTGCAGACTTCCATATCTCTGGCTATGAGTGTGTGTGTGTGTGTGTGTGTGTGTGTGTGTGTGTACACATATGTGTGAGACAGTGTCTGCACCAGCTGGAGCAAGGGGAGATTTAATGAATTGAAGTTGAAATTAGAGGTGACAACTGCAAAGAAAAGCATGTAACATAGAGAGAAAGAGAGTGTGTGTGTGTGAGAGAGTGTTTGTGTGTAGTTATGGACCAGATGAGGAGATGAGGACTCAAATACTGCCAAGCAGAGAAGACTGCATGTGAATGGATGGATTCCCTCTCGCTCACACACAAACACACTGTCCCGCCCTTCTACGTTATCTCCATTCAGCTTTACTTTCTAAAAGCTCTTACTTGTGGCAAGATAAACCCTGAAATTAATGCCCAGACTGAAAGTGTGTGTTGCTGCCGAACCATATTATTCCCACTGCACCACAATTTAACATTAAACTCCTGATAAAAAATAAACTAATCATCCCAGGGAGAATAAAAAGAGATAGTAGTTTTGAAGCTAACATGCATCATCTTAAACTTAATGTGATTAGACACAATATACTGTTTAGGGAAAAAGGAGGGATAATATTTTCCTTATATAATCATATATCATTTA